>CAJQZJ010031536.1:1421217-1484305 GCA_907164525.1 Lophiomys imhausi
CTATCTATTCTTCAATCACCTCAGAGACCTGAGAGGGATAAATATATCTGATTTTATGACTTGATCTCTTCAGAAGTTTAGAATTGTCATTACAAATGCCCTTAAGCCTCTTACTTAAATTTGTTTCTAAACCTCAATCTATTTCTAGGACATTATGAATGGGAGTATGTCCATGATGATTTTTCCATATATTTTTCATGGTATCTAAAAGATCACTTAATTTTGCAATTTGTTGCTGGATCCTGAAATGTTGCTGGAATTTTTTTTTTTCTACAAGTTTTCTGGTAGCATTTCTGGAATCTCTCATGTATAATACTATATCATCTGCAAATAGTGATAATCTTATTCAGTTTCTATCTCATCAATTTAATTTCCATCTTTTGCCTTACTGTAGTGCTTCAGATACAGTATTGAACAGAAGTGGCAATAGTATGCATCCCTCCTTCACTCCTGATTTGAGTTGGCTTACATCAGTTTTCCACATTTTGGGAAATATCCACTATATGTTGTTTCTCATATATGACTTTATTTATGTTCAGGTGTGTCTCTCTAGCTTTACTCTCCAAAGACTTTAATCAGGAAGGCATGTTGGGATTATTCAATTTTTTCTGCATATATTAAGATGATCATGTGATTTTTGTCTTGAAGTCCACTATTTGTTTATAACACTTATTGACCCATATATTACCTTTTTTAGAGTTTCTATTGGTGTGGCTTAACTAATGACCACAAATAATTTGAGAGAGAAAGAAAGGGCTTATTTAATTTAAGCTTCCAAATCCCAAGTCTGTCATCGAAGAAAATCAGAGCATGAATTCAAGGCAGGAACCTCGAGGAAAGAACTAAAGCAGAGGCCTTGGAAGAAGCGCTAACTGGCTTGCTTTCCATGGCTTGCTCCCTCTGTTTTCTAACTCCATCCAGGATCATTACACCAGGGTTTGCCCCACCTGGAATAGGTTGAGAGCTCCCATGTCAATAATTACAGAACACATACATTCCCAATGTCCAGTGCATACATATTTGGCAACTGATATTAATATTCTATTATCCATCTATCTCCATGATTTTAAAGTTCTATATCCAACTCAGATTCTATCCTAACTTGTACCACCCTCTTAAAAACATTTTCTTAGATCCAGAACACCCTCTTAATTCCTAATCAACTCAAAATTTAACAATGAGACTATAACTATCTAGTCTTCAACCACATCAGAGACTTGAGAAGGATAAATAGATCTGATTATACAGGAAGTGCAGAGTCAGCAGTTTCCAAAACTAAGACATGACAAACAACTAGCTGCCTGACAGTTCCTAATTTCTCTCTATACATTAGAGCATCAGTCTTCAGCCATTTGACCCGTTTCTCTGACAGACATTGATTGTAAAGCAGGAATTATGAAGGTCTTAGCTATCCTGTCTTGGCAGAGCTAGGCTGTCAACTGACTTCCTTCCTTCCTTCCTTCCTTCCTTCCTTCCTTCCTTCCTTCCTTCCTTCCTAGTTTTGTCATTTTTGGACAGCAGTCTGTCTACAGTAAAAGCAAGGGATTTTTCTTGCCCAGTGACAGGCTTGGGAATGTATGTTATACCTTATAATTTTTATAATTGTGACCTAATTATTCAAAAAAAAGAATTAGGAGTTCTGGGAGAAGGGGTAGAGGGGGAGGGAAAGGGGCTGGGAGGGATGGAGGCAGGGGACTGTGATGGAGATGTAACTTGAAGTAATAAATGAACATTAAATAATAATTACAGAACACAATACTGCACAGACTTGCCTATATGCCAATCTTATGAAGGTATTTTCTCAATTAAGATTCCTATCCCCAGATATGTCTAGGTTTGTATCAAGTTCACAAAAAAAGCAAAACAAAATAGTTTAATTGCTCTGTTGTTAGTTCTAAATACAACTATATCACATAAAAGCCATAAACTTTCCTGTCTCATTTAACCTTATAATATTATATTAATGTCATTATCACAATACAATATTTTATTAATAAAATAAAAAATCAATATTTAAAAGCTTCACAGACTTCAAAAAATTCAAATATTTAAAATATTCCATCTCATCAAAACACTCTTTCAAACATCATACTTTCTTTAAAATATTCAAAGTCTCTCTTAAGCCCCAAAATCTCACAACTGTGGACTCTTGTAACAACAAAAAAAGTTAAATATATTTTTATTCAATGAGAGGATAACCAGAACAAAATCATAACCAAATCAAAGCAAAATCAAAATGTAATACTATAAAAAGTTCAGTGTTTGAAGCCTGGGACCTATTCTCTATCTTTTTGGTTACACAGGGCCATGGATATTTACATGGCTTTGCAATCTGCAACATACACAGCCTGTCTTCTGGGGTCAGGGAGACTCTACAACTGCTTCTGTCTTTGGAATTTGCAAAATATTACTAGCATCTTCAGTATGTTGCTGGTCTTTCTAAAATTGAAACACCTTTATTATTAGCCTATGATTGGCTCCCTTCATGGATTATGGCTTTGCTTTAAGGCCTCTATGACCCCCTTCAATCATTGTTCTTCCACTACGACTGAAATTGTACCTTCACCCCTTCTATCCTCACTTCAGAGATTCAAGCCCTGCCAAATTGTGAAGAATTTCAGCTGTTCTCCATGACTCTTGCATGCAAACTTATTTTGTTTGTTTTGTGCCTGATATGCAGAATAGTTTGGAGTCAGAGAGGATATACACAAATCATTTGGGTCTAGACATTGGGATATGGCTTAGGTGGAATCAAGTCAGGTGGACACACAAATTTGTCCTAGCTTGTAATATGGGGAAAAATTCTGAGGGTAGCATAAGAGGATGATCATACGAACTCACTGAGCTACAATCTGGAGAAAGATGTGCAGTATCTGTGTAGAGCATAGATGTGGCATAAGAATGGCCTGAAGGTTGGGATTACTATATATAATATATATGACAAAAAAGTTATTACTAACAAGGAGCTAACATACATTAGAACAGTATTTGCTCATACTATGATGAAGTGTGTTTGCACCAAACAAAAATATGGCAGATGTGATAAAGGACAAACCAGCCTACAGAAATCTGAAATTATAAAGCAATTTTTTCAGTATATTTTATGCTCAGCAAGAAGATTCTATCGAAAATTGATTTCCCTTCACCTCATCCACTTCAATCATCAGTATCTTACAGAAGATGTTTCTGCCCACTTTTATGTTAAATTAATGTCCTATAGAACTTCCTGTTTGCTCCAGTTTCACTCTTCAGATAATTTCTCCTGTAGTAATTTTAGAGGTTTCTCCATCCACTGTTCAAAATTTCTCACTGTGTTCTAATCATATACAGAATAGAATATACATACTTCCTTGTGGTTTAAATTCTTTTGTGTGTATGTGTATCTATATTTATAATTTTTATAAGACCTTCTGATAGGCATGCATTAGATGTGAGAAAAAAACAGTAAATAAGTGAGTAAAACCATTTTGAGAAAGAATTCCTTGGAAATATGCAATTTTAATGTGACAAGAAAAAGAAAGAATGAGAAAGAGAGGGGGGCTGTTTAATATGCAGTCTTAGAGAATGAATTTTTTGAAGTTGAAAAATGTTGACAAGAATTGGCTTGTAAGAAGTTTGTCTATATATCATCTTCAGATCATGAAAGTGGAAATGCATATATACTCAGGCAGGGAGAAACAGATAGATGGGCTGGGGTCAGGTAAGAGAGGGAGGAGAGAAGGTAGGGAGACGGATGAAGGAGAGGAAAAAAGAGGGGAAGTTAGAGCAAGTGAGAGAGATATATGGGGGTGAGAGGGGTTAGAGAGACTGAAAGAAATTTTCTAAAGGGAGAATTGTTTTGCAGATAGTTTGATTTAATAGGAATAAGGTTAAAAGTCCAATAAAATTAATTAAACCCATTAAAAATCCCCTATGAATGTACTTTTAAATTCCAGAAATTAGTGGATGATATTGGAAATAAAAAACATGTGACATCAGCCTTAAATTTCTGCTGTAAATGGAAACAAATGTATGTAAGAATTTTAGTGAAAGAACACTTGTTGACAGAGTTCTAATGGAAAGATGCAAACATGGCCAAGGAGTATTCATTTGAGTTGTCACTATTTCTTTCTCCCATTAGAAAAGTTAAACATAAATTATGTTTTAAGAACAATACATAGATTTTTAAGATACATTCAATGAAAAGTGTTATTATTGGGAAGAAAAGTGAATCTAACATGAACAAAATCATACATACACACACACACACACACACACACACACAGACACACACACACACACACACACACATATGAATATATTGTTACAGGTTTTCCATCTTACTTCATGTATTTTCTTTTACTAGAGAAACTTCCTTTCTGGAACTATATATCTTCTTACTATTTGAAATCCACTTTCAAGGTACAAATAATCAATATATTTAAAAAAGAGAATTCAGTGACAAATAATTTGCATAGTTAATTAAAGAGACATTCTTTTTATCGCTAAATTTAGGTATTATTTGTGATCTCTGATCTCTGTAAACAATGAACATTCAGTACTTGGATGTACTTGATAAACATGGTATTCACTCCTCTTAATAAATTATAATGTAGTGTTTTCTTCTTTATAATTTTATTACTAAAATTTTTATGGCAAGATTATACTTGTTTATAATTAATTCTGTATTAATGTTACCTCACCTTCTCCAATCCTCCTCCAGCTGCTTCTAAAGTCTATTCCTCCCTATAAAAGCCTTACTTACCATCATTAAGGACCATTTTTTGATTCTTTTGCTTCCTGAGTTTAAACAGTGTCATTGGAGTAACCAGGAGATGCAAAGAGCACATTTGACCTTGATAGGTTCATCAGTGATTACTTAAGTGAAGAGAATGTCTTTCCTAACTCAGAATTTTCAGACTGTGAGTGGTAGGGATCTCTGTAAGAAACTGTTGACTGTTGACAGGTCCTGTTTTTTTTTTTTTTTTGAGCCCATTATAAGCAGCCACATCTGCTCTGAGATCAGGAATGATTTAGCTGAGCGATACCAGAAGACAGTGTGTCATAAACCTTTTTCTTATCTTCTGGCTCTTATGTTGTTTCACTCCTTCCATGATTTCTCTTGAGTGCTTAAAAGGGTGACATAAAGTTCCTGTTTAAGGCTGAACACTCATCCATAACTTGCTCTCAGTACCTTGAGCATTTCCTGTCTCTGTAGTCATTGAAAAGTGTGGTGGCTTGAATGAGAAATGCCCCCCTACCTCCATCGTTGTCTCATATATTTAAAGCTTGGCCCCTAGTTGATGGAACTGTTTTGGTAATGAGTAGGAGGTGTGGCCTTGTTGGAAGAGGTGTATCAAGGGTGAGAGAGTTGAGGCTTCAAATGTGCACACCAGGCTCATTCTCTTCTCTCTGCTTCCCATTCTCAGATAAGATGTCAGCTTTCAACTACCGCTCCAAAGCCATGCCTTTCTGTTTGCTGCCATGTTCCCTTCATGATGGTAATGGACTCACCCTCTGAAAGCGTAACCAAACCTATAGTTAAATGCTTTATTATAAGCTGTCTTGTTCACAGTGCCTCCTCACTGTAAATTAAAGTAGTCAAACACTAGGAATAAGGTTCTCTGTGCAAATCTGAGAGTTGGCATTTATCTATCAATTTCCTGATTTAATCTTTCTAATATGGAATTTTCAAGAGCTTAGTTTAAGCTGCTAGTTGGTTGTGTTTTATGTGCCAACAACACTATGTAAAAAAACATGTGCCAGAGTTATAATTTTTCCAAAGCTAATTCCATGTATCACTGGTACCATATATAACTCTCAGAAGCCTCTGTGATTGTTTCTGTAAGTTGGACTATTTTAACAACTATATCTCTGTGTGAAATAAAATAGTGTATGCAAATGAAATACCTTGGAACCTTAGGATGTTCTCCTCACTGAAGCATAATTTAACCTTGCAATGGATTTTATTATCATGAAACTCATTTTCTTCCAATTTCCACCTACTTTGTCTTATACTTAATGTAACTTTTCTGCACCTTGCTAAATATAACCTATAGTAGTATAACAAAAAGACATCATAGAATATTTAAAATGTAAGATTCACAAAACTTTATGATAATTATTAAATCTAATAAAGTATTTCCTCCTGCTGTGGTAATATGCTATACTTAAGTTCAATAAAATATCTTATAAAGGAAATGAAAGAAAGGGGAAGGGAAGTAAACATAAAGTAATGGAAACCATCACAGAATGATGATAGTTTTTAATCCTAGTATAAGTAGGATAAATGTGCATTTAATTATCTATATCATTGTCAAGGTTCAATACACTAACATATTCACATTTTTAATTCTTAGTAGTATTTCAAGACTGAAATGATTGGAGGGAAAAAAGGAAGAAAGAAAGACAGGCGGGAGAAGGGCCTGAGAGAGATAGAAAGACATGAAAGGAAGGAAAGAAAGGAGAGAGAGAGAGAGAGAGAGAGAGAGAGAGAGAGAGAGAGAGAGGAGAAGAAAGAAAGAAAGAAAGAAAGAAAGAAAGAAAGAAAGAAAGAAAGAAAGAAAGAAAGAAAGAAAGAAAAGGAAGATGTGCAATAGCTTATTTTTCTGAATGAAAAGGTTTGGAGTTTCTAGAGTATCACTTATTTTCGAATTGCTAAATAACACGAATGAATATTCTTGGTAACACATTGAGAGACACCATTAAGATAAAGTCAAAAAAATAGAGAAGAAATGTCAAAACTGACAGAAATTTTAAGGAACAATTTTTAAAATAGCCTTGTGATAGAACATAAGTAGCATGGAGAAAATGAGAGGGAAAGAAACAGCAGCAGCTAACAGCTTATAAATAACTACACAATGATAGTGGTTGTTCAACCAGAGCTACTAATTTGAGAAAGGTACTTTATCCACAGTTTCTGGGACTTTCTGGGAGTTATAAATTATAAACCAAGTCTTAGAAATATAGCAGTTCTGTTACTTCAGATGACTTGATGATGCTCAAACCTTTTACTATATAAACTTTTATCAATAAAAAGAAAGAGGAAAAGGAGAGCTAGGAGAGCAGTTAAGAATATTTACCGATATTCCAGAGGACCAAGGTTATTTTTTTAGAATTCATATCCTGAGGTTCATGACTATCTTAAACTTATACTTATGCTCCAAGGAAACAGAAAGACATTCATGCACATGCACACACACACACACACACGAATGCACGTGAACACACACACATGCACACACACACACACCACACACACACACACACACACACACACGAATGCACATGCACACACACACATGCATGCACATGAACACACACACACACATGCACGCACACACACACAAACACATATATAAAAATAAAATAAATCTTAAAAATAAATAAAAAGAATGAGTAGAGTAACATGGAAGAAAAGCATGCAAAAAATTCAAACAAGCTCATTGGAAGCTATGCTTTAAGATCTGTTCATATAAAAATGTTTGAATTCAGGCTTTGAAATTTGCTTAATTAATTAATATACAAATTTTTTTTTTTTGGTTTTTCGAGACAGGGTTTCTCTGTGTATCCTTGGCTGTCCTGGACTCACTTTGTAGACCAGGCTGGCCTCGAACTCACAAAGATCCGCCTGCCTCTGCCTCCCAAGTGCTGGGATTAAAGGCGTGCGCCACCACCGCCCGGAAATATACAAAATATTTTTAAAGCATGAAAATATATGCAATCACTCCTTTTTACATTTTTAAAATACAGAAACAAGCAAGATAACTCATGACTCAAAATATTTCAGAGAAAGTATGAAAACCTGAATTTGAGTATTTGAAGTATTTGAACCCATTAAGGAAGAGAGAGAGAGAGAGAGAGAGAGAGAGAGAGAGAGAGATGGCTCTATGTTGTACTCTGGCCCCCAGACACATACTGAACTGCAGCATATGCATGTCTAATATTTGATGCATTCACATATTCATGGGACTTAAGGTAGTAAAGGGATAACACGCATATGTGAAAGACAACACCATGATTTACTTTGTATTTTACTAATGTGTGTGTGCTTGCCTCTTTGTGTGTGTGTGTGTGTGTGTGTGTGTGTGTGTGTGTGTGTGTGTGCTTTCATTAAGGGCACAAATAATAAAATATAGAAAAATAAATATTCACTAGATGATAGATGATAGATAGATAAATGATAGATGCTTTAAAATATAGATGTTAACATTCTAAAGAATGAAATTGTACCATTATCTCACAATTACATACAAAAATCAAGTCTAAATCAGCTAAACCCTAAATGGGAGAATGAATAATTTAATATTACTTGGCAGGGATATCTTTATTTAAATTAGCCTTAGAAACTTTGAAAACACACACACACACACACACACACACACACACACACTCAACAAGAATGATGGCTCAATGATTAAGAGTAACTGCTGCTCTTCTTTCAGAAGAACGGGGTTGAATTCTTATCACCCACCTTGTGCCTTACAACCATATATAATTAGAGTGCCAGGTGATTCAATGGCTTCTTCTGGACTCTGAGGACACCAGGAATGCTTACAGTGTACATACATACATGAATATAAAACACTCATTGGTGGAAAATAACTTTTAAGTTGAAGCAATAAAAGCCAAAATAAACGAGGGAGACTGAATTAAAATTTCTATGCACAGTGAAGTAAGAATTAAGAAAATGAAAATGGTACCCTAACATCAGAAAAAATGTTTGCAATCCACTTAGTTCATTAGAACTAAATATATAGAATTCATACAATTCAATTACAAAAATAACAATGATGCAGAATTTAAAATATGAGAATGAACAATTTAAAGAATCCTCAATTTTACCAACAAAAGCAATGGAGAATACCATTAGAGACCTCCAAGCCAACACAGCCCGACAAGAACTGGAAAGAGTTGAGGCAATGAAAGATTTAAAAGATTTGAAAGATTTTCAGACAAAGACAAGAAAATTGGAACAGGAAGCATCTAAAATGAATAAAATTGTTCAAAATTTGAAATTGGAAGTGGAAGCAATAAAGAAAACACAAGCAGAAATGATCCTGGAGGTGGAAAATCAAGGGACGAGAGCAGGAACTACATGAGTATCAAAAATAGGATACAAAAGATAGAAGACAAAATCTCTGATATGGAGGATTCAATTGAAGAAATCAGTGCAACCACCATAGAAAATGAGAAATCTAAAACAGAGCAGATTTTTTTTTTTTTGCCAGAGCAGCAAGAACTCTCTTTTTATTGATTTATTTTTTTTAAGTTACATCCCTTTTCTCTTTCCTACCTGTCCCTTCCTCCCTCTGCCTTATCTCAGTCTTCTCCTTCTCCTCAGATGAGGGAGCTCCCACATATCAGACATTCTCAGTTCATCAGTCACATGAGGCCAAGAGCTTCCTCTTGTACTGGGGCCTGATATGGCAGCCCAACTAGGGTAAGGTTTTCTACTAACAAGCAACAGGGTCCATGACTCGCTGCTGGGTGGAGATTTTTAAAAGGATGGTTGGTTTTGCTAGGTTCCTGTCTGTTTGGGTCTCTGGGTTGGTAGGATGGTTGTCCTGTGCTATATGATTAATATCCACTTATAAGAGAGTACATACCATGTGTATTTTTCTGGGTCTGAGTTAGCTCACTTAGGATGAACTTTTCTAGATCCATCCATTTGTTTGCAAATTGCATGATTTTCTTTTTGAAATAGCTGTGTAATATTCCATTGTGAAAATGCACCATAGTTTTAAAAAATCCATTCTTTGGTTAAAGGACATATGGGTTGTTTCCAGTTTCTGGCTATTATGAATAAAGCATTGTTTAGGCCATGTCCTTGTGGTTTGGTGGAGAATCTTTTGGATATATGCCCAGGAGCATTATGGCTGGATCTTGAGGTAGAACTATTCCCAAAAATTTTCTAAGATATTGACAGACTGATTTCCACAGTGGTTGTATAAGTTTGCATACCCACCAGCAATGGAGCAGTGTTTTAAGAGAAAGAAAACTAATAATATTTAACAGATGTGTGAACAGGTACTCAAATTCAGTAATCATTAGGGAAATACAAAGTATATTCAAAATGAAATATGACTTCCAATCTATTGAAATGGCTGTTGTTAAACAACAGCAAAGGTTGGTGAGAATATGAAAATGAATGAAGACTGATGGTGTTGCTTGATGGTGAATGGAATGGTGAAAGGTATGGAGGGTCTTATAAAATTAAAAAAGGACAATGGAATGAACTAGAAACTTCTGTTATGATTCTAAAGAAAATAAAGAATCTTGGTAAATACATTTGTATTCCTTGTTCATTGCTATCATGAAAGCCTAGATTTAGAAATTGAGTTTCTGCTTGAAAGAACAATCCTCAACTTCATAAGGAAAAAGAAACAAAAAGTAGGATAGCAAAAATAATCCTGTACAATAAAAGAAAACCTGGAGGTGTCACGATCCCTTAAAAGCTAGGCTACAGAATAATAGTAATAAAAACTGCATGGTTTGGCATAAAAACAGACAGGTTGATCAATGTAAATGAGTTGAAGACCCAGAACTAAATCCACACAGCTATGCCCACTTGAGTTCTGAAAAATAAGCCAAAATTATACAATGGAAAAAAAGAGAAATCATCTTCAACAAATAGTGCTGATCTAACTGGTTGTGCACATAGAAGAATACAAATATATTCATATATATCACCCAACACAAAACTCAAATACAATTAGGTCAAAACCGCAACATAAAACCAGATTACACAAAAAGGAAAAACTTTACATTTCATTTTTAAGTGTTACCTAGGTACAGTACCTTAAAAAGAGCTAACCTTAATTTTGTATCAATATACAAAGATCAATACCAATGTGGATGAATATAATCTTAAATTTTAGGATAATTAAGAAATGCAAACTAATAGTCATTCAAGTATGTCATTTAGTTAGGGACTAGGGTAGTCTATCATAGTTATTTTCTAAGTAAATCAAAAATTAAGTTGCTAAGAGACAAGCAACTTTTGCTTATCCAAGTATAAGGAAATGGTTATAAGGAGATCACAAGAGATCTATAGAATATGACATTCAAAGATGTTTTCTTAACTTAAGATTTTTTGAAATTGAGACATGTCAGCTCCTGACAGCACTCCCTATTCTACTCCAAGTAGATGATGAGCATTGAAGAATCTCCAATTGGAGATGGTTGTATTAGTGGCAAGCCTGTCATTAGGCAATAAAAGTCCCTTGATTCAACTGTAAACAACATGCTGTCCAAAATGGACAAAACTTGGAAGCAGGTAAGTCAACAGCCTATCTCTGCCAAGACAGGGAAGGTATGTCCTTCTGCTTTATAATTAATGTCTGTCAGAGAAACAGGGCCAAAAGCCTGAAGATTGATGCTTTAATATATGGAGAGAAATTGGGGAATGTCCAGGCAGCCAATTGTCTGTCATTTCTTAGTTTTGGAAGCTGCTGGCCCTGCACTTCCTGTATAATCAGATATATTTATCATTCTCAGGTCTGTGATGTGGTTGAAGACTGGATAGTTAGTGGGAAATAGTTTTGAACACATTACTACAGGAAACATCTTCCTGAACAGAAACCAATTAGTGCAGACACAAGTTCAACAATTAATTAATGGGACCTCATGAACCTGAAGAGCTTCTGTAAAGTGAAGGACACTATCAAAAGGACAAAACAGCAGCCTAGAGAATGAGAAAAGATCTTCACCAACTCCACATCCAACAGAGGTCTGATATCCAAAACATAGAAAGAACTCAAAGAAACTAGATGTCAATAACTCAATTTTTAAAATGAGGTACAGATTTAAACAGAAAATTTTCAAAAATTTCCCCACTTTCTCTTCTATCAGGTTTAGTATATCTGTTTTATTTTATTTTATTTTTTTATTTCTTCAAATTGTACCTCAATCACAATCCCCTCCCTATTCCCAACCCCGATTCCACCCTCCCACTCTCTTCCCCCTCACACACTCCTAAACAATTTCTTTTTTTTTTAAGTTTAAGGTATATCTTTTCCTCCCCCAACAGTTCCCCCTTTCAGTCCAACAAATGGCTCTTTCTCTTATATCAACAAATACAATACAAAACAACAAAAATAACTAAGCCACAATTATGAAAGATTAATCTCTAATGGTCGAGAAGTCATCAGGGAAATGCAAATCAAAACGACTCTGAAATTCCATCTTACACCTTGAAAAATGGCTCAGATTAAAACTCAAACAACAGCTTTTGCTGGTGAGGATGTGGAGCAAGGTGAACAATCCTCCATTTCTGGTGTGAATGCAAAGTTGTATAACCACTTTGGGAATTAAAATGGCAGTGGCTCAGAAAATTGTGAATCTTCCTTAAGACCCAGCTATATCACTCCTGGGTATATACCCAAAAGATGCTCTACCAAACCACAATGACATTTGCTCAGTTGTTTTCATAGCTGCTTTATTTGTAATACCCATAAACTGGAAAGGATCTAGATGTCCCTCAAAAGAAGAAAGGACAAAAAAAAATGTAATATACCTAATTCAATTTCCATCCTAACTTGTATTACCAAGTTAAAAACATCCTCTTAGACTTAAAACATAGTTTTAATTCCTCAACAACTTAAAACTTAACTGTGAGACTATAAAAACATTGAGATAGATAATAGAATATTCTTATTAGTTGCCAACCAAATATGAACTGGATATTGGGAATGTATGTCATACCTTATAGTTTTCATAATTGTTTCCTAATAGTTCTTATTGTTTTGTATTGTCTCTATTGTTATAAGAAACAGTCTTCTATTGAATAAAAGGTGGAGATGTTGGGAAAACTATTATAAAATTAAAAAAATAATAGCAAGCAAACAAGAAAGAAAATGTGTTATGATTACACAATTTAGTATTATTCAGCTACTTAAAACAGTGACATCATGGAAATTGCAGGAAAGTCAGTGCAACTAGAAAAGATCATGCAGAGTGAGGTAACCAAGACTCACAAAGGAAATCATGGCACACTCTCATCTGTAAGTGGATATTATCCATAAAGTAATGAATTACCATGCTACAATCCAGAGACCCAAAGAAGCTAAGAAGCAATGAAGGCTCAAGGGGGAACATGTCAATCTCACTTAGGAGGAAAAACTGAATAATCATTGTGGGTAGACATGGGGAGGGAAGTGGACTGAGGTGGGGTTGGGGATGGGAGTAGGAGTAGGAGGGATCAGGTGTGGGAAGGACAGAGAGAGAGTGTACTGAGACAACTGGAATGGGGGGTGGCATTTCTGGGATGAGCTAGAAACCAAGGGCAATGAAAACTCCCAAGTATCTTGAGGGTGTCCCTAGCTAAGACTCCTAGCAATGGGGGATATGGAGCCTGAATAGACCATCCCCTGTAACCAGACAAGACTTCCAATGGAGGGGCTTGGGCACCAACCCAGAACCAAAACTGTAAAAGGTGAGTATTTTTCTTCCAGTCCCCAAGCTTCGGAATAAAGACTCCTGAGACTCTAAATATATTCACAAATATCTAGACCATACAACCAAGCTCGTTCCCTGACTAGCTTCTAACTTGAATAAGCCACTGTTCCAATCTAAGTTCTGCCACATGGCTGGGTACTGCTTTTCAGGTACAATGAATGTGTCCTCATCACAACCTCCTGGTTGAATATCTTGTGCCTGGCACTGTTCCAGAATCATGTCTGCATCCTGGCTATCCTAACTACTATTTTACCCTTTCCTATAGGACTTATTTTTTTAAATTGACTGGTAAATGCATCCATATATTACACAAGATATTCCTTCTACAGGAAACCTTTGACCAACAATTTGCCCTGCCTACATGTTGTGCAGGGGTAAAGTTGGAGCAGAAATTGAGCTAATGGTCAACCAAACTGGTCCAGATTGAGACCCATGCCATGAGAGGGAATCCACCCCTGACACTCTTAATGTCATTCTGCTATACATGTAGACAGGAGTCTTGCATACTTGTCATTAGGGAGGCTTCACCTAGGAAAAAGATGGAAACAGATTAAGAAACTCACTGCAAAACTTTAGACGTCTTGAGTAATTTTATTTGTTTTGTACATTTCCTGCTCCAATTTGCTTGTCTTTTCCTGGAAGTCTCCCATTGCCTTCTCTTCTTCCTGTTCAAGTTGAGCCACCTTGTTTTGGAGTTCTCTAATGGTATTATCCATTGCTTTCGTTTGTGCAATTGTGGCTTCTTTGAATTCCTTCATAGATTTGAGTTCTTCTTGAAGGAACTCTCACTTTCCATAATGTAGAATTGTCATCATTTTCATGTGTTTCAGCTGTGGTGAGGTGGTCCTGGCTGGATGAAATAGCATTGCTTTCTTTTGTTGGAGTCATTCCGCCCTGATTTTTTTTTTTTTTTTTTTTTTTTGGTCTGGAGCCTTTGGCCATTTGGAAATTCTTAGCTGTCTGCTCCTGTTGTCTTCTGGGCTTGGGTCCAAAGGGGGCACTTTGATATAGCAGTCGAATTTCCTGACTCCACACCTGTAAGGTGAGTCATTCAGCCCCGCCTCCTAGATGGTTGGTAACCATTAGTTGGTTACCTAACTAATCCAGGGGGTGGAGCTGTATACACGTAAACTCTGGTTCCCCACTGAAAGAGACAGTCCAGGAAAAACCCCTTGCTACAATTGTAGACAGAATGCTGTCCAAAAAGGACAAAACTTGGAAGCAGGTAAATCGACAGCCTAGCTCTGCCAAGACAGGGTAGGCAAGTCCTTCACAACCTCTGCTCTACAATCAATATCTGTCAGAGAAACAGGGCCAAACGTTTGAAGATCGATACTGTAATATATGGAAAGAAATTGGGAACTGTCCAGGCAGCCACTGGTATGTCATTTCTCAGTTTTGGAAGCTGCAGGCCCTGCACTTCCTATATAGTCAGATATATTTATCCCTTTCAGGTCTCTGAGGTGGTTGAAGAATAGATAGCTAGAGTATCATAATTAAATTTTGAGTTGTTTAGGAATCAAGAGAGTGTTCTGGATCTAAGAAGATGTTTTTAAAACTGTGATGCAAGTTAGTATGAAAGCTGAGTTAGATATAGAATTTTAAACTCATGGAGATGGTTAGATAGTAGAATGTTAAAGTCAGGTGCCAAACACATATGGACTGGACTTTGGGAATGTATGCTAAGCCATAATTATAACTGTGGCCTAATTACCTCTGTTTTTTTGTATTGTATTTATTATCATAAGAGAAAGAGCCATTTGTTGGCTGAAAGGGGGAGCTGTTGGGGTTGGGAAAGATATACCTTAAACTTAAAAAAAAAACAAGGAAGGGGTTGGGTGGGTTGAGGCGGAAGAGAGTGGGAGGATGGGACCTGAGGGGGGAGTAGGGTGGGGATTGCGATTCAGATGTAACTTGAAGAAATAAAAAATAAATAAATAAGTAAAAACTTTACATGGAGCTTGGGGAATCTTGTGGAAGAGAGCAAGGAAGGACTGTAGGAGTTAGAGTCACCAAGCACACCACACAAAAACCTACAGAAACAACTAACCTGGGCCTATAGGGTCAACAAAGGCTGAACTGCCAACCAGTGAGCCTGCATGGGACTGACCTATGCCTTCGGCACATGTGTAACAGATGTGCAGCTGGATCTTTATGTGGAACTTCTAAAACAGAAGTAGGGGCTGGCTCTGACTCTGCTGCCTGTCTTTGAGACCCTTTCCTCCCACTGCACTGCCTTGTCTACCCTCAATAGGAGAGGATACACCTAGTCTTACTGCAACTTGCTATGCTATAGCTGATTGATATCCATGGGAGACCTCCCTTTTTCTGAAAAGAAAAAGAAGAGGAGTAGATTGAGGAAAAGGAATGGGAGAAGAGGAGTGAAGGCAAACTGCTGTCAGGATATAAAGTAAATAGATTTTTAAAAAAGAACAAATGATTCAGTGTGTCTAAACAAAGAAATTGTATGTCTGCATGTCAGGGAATAAATATAGTTTTAAAATGTGATGCACAGTCAAAATATTAGTCAATCTCTTATAAAAAATAATTATACTGTTTTCAGGAATAGTAAGAATCCTAGAAGATTGCCCTAAGGGAAGTAATAAAGAACAAAATAAAAACATCTAATAGTTTAATCTAATCTCACTTGAGAATCTAAGTGTCAAGCTGATAGATCTCATAGGAACACAGTAGAGATCATTTGCTTCTCATGCATATGGCGATGAGATTTGATGACCTATTAATAAGAGAATAAATTTCAATCATGGGAGGGAAATGTATTCTGGAGATGGTTTTGACAACATACATGATTCTAGGCATCAATATTATGTTGCTTATTTGAAGGTTGACAAGAACTTACATTTTGTCAACTATTCATAGGGGCATATGAGGTGATGCTGTGTTAATATGTGTGTTTATGGAGGTATTGAACACCATGTCTATACATCATATGAAATTATTCATTTCTACAACTTGAATTCATTTCATCTTAATTGGCAACTACACCTGGGTGAAGTTGGGTATTACTGCTTAAAACTTGTAAAATGATAAGAATTTTTTTGCTTGTTTTTGTGTTGTTGTTGCCTTTTTGTCAGGAAAGAGAAACTGGGTAAAAAAAAGTGGAAATGAACTAAGCCATTTTTTCTGGACATTTAGAACACTAGGGCAAACAAAGAAACACTGCCAGCTTCACATGTGTAATCATCCTGTAAAACAGTGCTCTAAACTATGTGGGAAAAATATTTTTTCACAGGATAACAAATAATGGATGAAGTTTTATATACAAGCATGATCAAATAGAACAACAGAAATGAATGTCTCTTTAAAAGTACCAAGAAACTTAGGCTAGATAGCCAAGGGACCTAGTGTAAAATGAAATACTACTGTTCTTCTAAATGCTCAGCCAACACTAGAGAAGCTTCCTTGTGCAGAAGATGGGAACAGAGTTCCACAGCCAGACATTATACAAAGAGAGAGACCTTGGAACACTCATCCTTAAATGGGATGCCTCCATCAAATCTCTCCCATCAGCACTCAATGAAGCATAAGGAAAGGAGGAGGCAAGAGTGTAAGTGCCAGTGGGAGGAAAGACACCAAGGAAACAAGTCCCTCTACATCAATAGGATCGATGTACATATGAGCAGCATGCAGAGGGTGTGCACAGGTCTGCACCACAGGAGTCATCTCAAATGAGAAGTGGATGCATGCCCTCATCCCTAACCCAGAAGCTATTTCCAGCTGATGAATGCTTGCAAATGAAAAGTTAGCTTTTTCCGAGGAAGTCTCAATGAGAAAATTATTCTTATTCTTCTTACTGTTGTTATTATTATCATTATTATTATTATTATTATTATTTCATATATTATATTACCACTGAAGTTTCCTCTCCCACCTGTCCTCTCAGTCTCTACTACCCGAATCCCCTCCTCGCTCCCCCTTTCTCTGCTTCTCTTCAGAAAAAAAAAATCCCAAGGATATAAACCAAACATGATATAACAAGTTACAATACGACTAGACGCATGCCCTCATATCAAGGCTGGATGAGGCAACCCAGTAGGAGGAAAAGGGTCTCAAAAGTAGGGAAAAGAGTCATAGCCAGATGTCACTCGCACTGTAAGAGGTCCCACAAGAACACCAAAGTACACAGCCATAACTTTTATACAGAGGATGTAGGGCAGACATATACAGGCTCCACAATTGCCAGTTAAGTCTCTGTAAGCCCCTATAAGCCCTGGTTAGCTCATTCTGTGGGCTGGGCAGTTGTGGTGCTTGAACCCTCAGGCTCAGATATGCCACATTTCCGGTAGTAAATGGCCAACATCAAAAGAACTCAATGGTATCTTTAGAGGTTCCTTGTCTCATAATGTCATTGCAGGTCTTTCTATTATATTTAATTTTTTGTTGGTTTTTTGTTCTCTTTTTACCCTAAATGGTGTGTGTGTGTGTGTGTGTGTGTGTGTGTGTGTGTGTGTATAATGGCTTCCATTCTGTGGGGATTTTTGTTTTGTTTTGTTTACTTATTACTTCAAGTTACATCTCCATCATGTCCTCTCTCTCTGCTCCTCCTGGTCCCACCCTTCCACGCTCCCCCCACCTATCTTATTCCTCTAGAGTGCATTGACTCTACATATCAGCACCCCTCAGTTCACTAGTCATATGAGTGTTAAGAGCTTCTACTTGCACTGAGGGCCTATATGACAACTCTATTAGGGCAAAGTGTCCCACTAACAGGTAACAAGGTCCATGTTCCTGTTCTTTTTGGCAAAGAATGGATTAAAAAAAAACATACTGTGGTACATCTACATCTACACAATGCACAATGGAATACTACTCAGCCATCAGAAACAACGAAATCATGCAATTTGCAGCCAAATGGATGGAACTAGAGAAGCTCATCTGAGTGAGCTAACCCATGCTCAGAAGGATGCCCATGGCATCTATTTACTTATAATCGGATTTTAGCCATGTAGTACAGGATGACTGTCCTACAAACATGGCATGTTTTTATGAGATTACTGAGTGTGAAAAGGAGTAGGTCTTTGCCTCTATCTCTGTTTTTCTGTCTTTTCTGTGGGGATCTTTTCCTTACTTCTCCTTCTTCATCTTTTGTCCCATTACCATGTGTTTGTTATATAGTTTTTTTCTGTTTTATTTTCTCATGGAAGACTAATTTTTTCTAATGAGAGACATAGAGGAAAGGGTGAATTTGCATGAGACAGGAGATGGGGCAGAATTGGGATGAACAGGAGCAAAAGCCATCATTAGGATATATTTTATAAAAATATTTGTTTTCAATAAAAGGAAACAATAGTACTCTAGCAAAATGTCAGTCAGGTCAGCAGTCACAGCATTAGGTGTCAGCATTAGCAAAGATGTTAACACAGAAATCAAAGTGCTTAAGTTGATTATAGAGATATGATATAGTCGCTGTATCACTTTGTGGTGAGGGTCTGCAACTTCATCTGTAGATTGAGTAAAAATAGAGAGGCATTAATATTCTTTATAAACAAAAACAAATTTAATTTGTTTTAATATTTAAGTTTAATTCTGCTTTGAAACAAAAACTATAGTTGTTTAATGTTCCATATTTATTGTTTGTGCATGTTTGTATGTGTGTTTGTGAATCTGTATATGTGTGTTTGCCAATGTGTGTCTGTGTGTGTGCCTGGGTGTGCACATGTCTGTGTTTGTGTGTATGTGCATGTGTGTGTGTTTATAAATGTGTACATGTGTGTGAATGTGTTTGTTTGTAACTCTGTGTATGTGTGTGTGTGTGTATATATATGTGTGTGTGTGTGTGTGTGTGTGTGTATGTGTGTGTGTATATATATGTGTGTGTGTGTGTGTGTGTATGTGTGTGTGTGTGTGCCTGTGCCTATGTGCATGTGCTTGTGTCTGTGACTCTCTATGTGTGTTTGTAAATCTGTGTTTGTGTATGTGTGTGAGTGTGCCTGCGCAAATGTGCACATACTTGCAAACTCGTGTGTGTCTGTGTATGTGTATTTGTGCATTGTTTGTATGTGTATATTTGTGCGCTTGTGTTTGCGTGTGTGTCTCAGGGCTAGGGATTGTGTTTTCTTCTTCGAATGTAGATTGAACTGTGATCATCATGCTTGCACTGCAAATAATGTGACCTACTGTTTCATCTTACTGGTTCTCAATTAATGAACCTTGTATTGCCCTATACAAAAATATAAGTTGAATATAGTTATGTATTTAATATATTGCCTTATTATCTCTGATTTCATTATGAAATATGGATTTTGGGTATATTGCACATATGGGACAGTGGAGACAGAATTAAAATGACATTTAGCATGAATTAAAGGTCTAGAACATCCTTTTATTACAATTTGTTTTTCTGGGTTTTAATTTACATTTAGAACATGGGTAAAAGAAGGTTGCTCTTTGGAAACCTACTAAACATTATTTGCTTATAACACATTTCAGATACCTTTTATTAAGTCAGAAATATAATTTGTTGAAGACTGTATAGACCCTGAGTCAACCTGGCCATGTGGTGAATGAGACAGTGATAGTGGTCTATGAAGCAGTCACTGTACAAATCAGCTTAATAGGACCCCCAAAGATATCTCTTTGTAAAATTTCTGCTCCTTGCTCTGCTGTCATCATTCAAGTTTATTCCACTGAACACAGAAAATTGCATTCATTGCCGTTGACATCTTCCAAGAGCAGCCAACTCTGTTTATACCCTCACCTGGGGAAATACATAATCAAAGGATTTATAGAATGTTTCAAATTGTTTCTATCTGGTGTCAAGTTAGTGATAATCATGCTTGTATACAGAATGAGGAATTGGTGGTTCCCTTGTGCTGGTAGTGAAAGTCTAAAGAGGTTGAGAGTACAGCACACTGCTCATTCAGAAATACTTTGTTTTGCAGGACTCTAATTCAAAGTGTTCAGACATCACATTATTTGCTCAATGTGAAATATCAGTGAGTAATTAATGTCAAGAGAGTAAGAATTAGTAGCTATTTTATAGTAAAAGGAAAGTGGAATATTCAGTTCATGCTAATGAAAAGGTATAAGTGTAACGTTTCTGTCATTTATTTCAGCACATACTTATATTCACTTTCCTTACCTCCTAAAGTCTTAACTTTTGTTATGAATTAATATTTGGAAGTAGAAAGAAAGATAAAAACGCTAAGAATTTATGAAAAGTATTTCAGAAGCTAAACATTTTATATAGTTGTGTGTGTATATTTTTGCTTCTGTGTGTGCTATGAGAATTATAGTAACAGAATATATATATATATTCTGATTTTTTTCCTGAAAATGTCAACATTTGTAGCCACTGACGTGGACTAAAAAATAAAAAGATAGTAAGTAAAGAAGTTCCCAATTTCCACTGCAATTATTAAAATATTAATTAATAAGTTATTAATTACAATAAAATCATTGCTGTAGGATTGACTATTTAATTGTGTCAAGTTTATTCATCAACCTTCACTCTTTTCTAAGCTTATGATCATTTTTCAGCCTTTGGAGTTTTCCTCACACCACACCACATTGCATCGACGCTCTTAACAGGACTAGGAAAGCTTCAGAAATAAAATTTTCATGATACAATCTTCAAATAAAAGTCAGTGCATCTCTGCCTTTGTAAATATTGAAGATAAAGCACACATTTCTCAGAAATCCTTCTCTAAAAAGCGTCTCCTTGTGTTTCAGGTCAGATATGTGATTCATACTCGCTTAACTCTGGCCCAAACAATCACTAGTACTAGGAACAGTAACCAATCCTTCTTCATCACCAATGAAAATGAAATCAGGCATGATGAAGTACAATAAAATACAGTGTCTTCACCTTGCCTCCAAAAGTCTTAATGCTTGTTATGAATTAATAGTTGTTGGTGGAAAGAAAGACAAAAGCACTAAGTATTTGTAAAAGGTCTCACAGAAACTAATCATTGTATGTAGTTGTGTGTGTTATAAGAATTACAATAACAGTTGGTGCAAGGGGTTTTTTCATGCCAAGAGATAGGCTTGCCACTAATTCAACCATCTTACAGTGGAGGTTCTTCGATGCTTATCTTCTACTTGGAGTAGAATAGGGGGTGCTGTCAGGCGCTGATATGTCTAGATATAAAAAAAAAAGAAAGAAAATCTTAATTTAAGATAACATCTTTGAATGCTAAACCCCTTGCACCAACTGCAGACAGACTGCTGTCCAAAAGGACAAAACTTGGTAGCAGGGAAGTCGACAGCCTAACTCTGCCAAGACAGGGTAGGTAAGTCCTTCATAATCCCTGCTCTACAACAAATGTCTGTCAGAGAATCAGGACCCAAAGGCTGAAGACTGATGCAGGAATGTATGGAGAGAAAATGGGAACTGTCCAGGCAGTCATTGGTATGTCCTTTCTTAGTTTTGGAAGCTGCAGGCCCTGCACTTCCTATATAAGCAGATATATTTATCCCTCTCAGATCTCTGAGGTGGTTGAAGAATAGACAGCTAGAGTCTCATAGTTAAATTTTGAGTTGTTTAGGAATCAAGAGGGTGTTATAGATCTAAGAAGATACTCTTAAAAGTGTGTTGCAAGTTAATATGAATGTTGAGTCAGATATAGACCTTTAAACTCATGGAGATGGTTAGATAGTAGAATGTTAAAGTCAGGGGCCAAATATGTATAAACTGGACATTGGGAAGGTATACTGGGCCATTTAACTCTCATAAATGTGGTATATTTATATCTGTTGTTTTGTATAATACTTACTGTTATAAGAGAAGGAACCATCTGTTGGACTGAAAGGGGAAACTTCTGTGGGGAAGAGGGTGGAAGGGCGGGATAGGAAGGGGGAATAGGGAGGGGTTTGTGACTGAGATGTAACTTGAAGAAAAAAAAATAAAGTATTTATAAAAAAAAAGAATTACAATAACAAAGTGATGATTAATCAGCCCCCGTGTCTCCCAAATTTTATTTCTGTAAAGTGTGAAGAATGACCAGCAGTAAATGGATAAGCTAGCCTCTCTTTCTATTATTTATTCTTCCTAACCATGAACATTTCAGTATCTGATTGAAAAAATGGCATGAAAGATCCTTGAGCCTGTATTTCCTTGATCTGAAACATATTCTCCCTCATACGACGTCCTAGGATTGTTTTCTTATCAAGGATATTGTAATTGTATACTACTAGAGAAGTCACATCTTATCCTGCATCTGTAGTGATGGATCAACACTCAAAATGGCCAGGGTAAACGATGATAATATCTCTATGAAGGCTAATGGGCTACCTAAATTTCAACTATTGCAAATTAACTTGAAGAATCTTTAAATACTCATATGCTAATGTTATAAAATTTAACAAAAATGAAGGCAAACATGAGAGAGATAGAAAATAGGAAATTATAAACATCCAGTGATGATGTAGGGTCAGTAATTTAATGCCTCAGAACTTACCCAAAAGTAACATTCATAAAAAGAGATTATATATTAATTAGAAGATATGTTTATATTTTAAAAAACAGAAGGACAGCAGATTGGACAGGACTCAAAACAGAATCTGATTTTATGTGTGCACATGTGCATATATGTATCTATGTTCACAAACAAATGAAACAGTAAATTATATCTGTGAATTCAGAACAATTAATTTGTCATCTCCATCTTTGTACATGTGTTCTTCATTACCTTATATCTTCAAGTCAGGTTAGCAGGTATACCGAAGTCACTTTTAAACTTATTTATAAAGAATAAGAACTATCACATGTCCTTTCTCATATCTATATGCAAATCTTATTGTTGAATATTTAGATTTGTAGCCTTAACTTTGAAACTATAAAAAACAAAACAAAAAACAAACAAAAAAACCAACTGGGTATGGCAAAAGTTTAATGGGGGAGAATATAGATTACACATGCTACAACAGGGTGAACAGAGAATATTCAGTGGATGATACTTAAACCTGAAGGGGAGATGGGAGGAAGGATAAAAACATGAAATATTTAAAACATACTATAATAATGTAGTTAATGTATATTCATGCATACATATATGAGTTATACAAGAATTAACTTACTACACAGGGGATGATGTTCCTCTAAGAAACTATAGGTCACTAAATTACAATCTCAATGCAAGGTATGGATACTAATATTAAGTTAAGCTTTGGGAGGTAGTCCCTAAGACTTCCCAAAAAAGTGCTGGGCCATGGCCTATAGTCTAGGCTGCTAATAAAACCTTGATGGAAAGACTCTATAGCTGAAGATACTACACAACTTAATCACATGACTTAGAGATAAGGTGTCACTGGCCTGAGCTTATTCATTAATGGCTAGCTTTCATAGTGCTATGCAGTTTGCTGGGGGTTGGGTGGCTCTGGTTATCAAGTTTTATCTAGATGTGAACCTTGAAAACTACAAAAATTTCTGGCATGGTAAGAAATATATGCCCATTGATTCATTAGTGATATGAACATTATGTGGTAACCAAACACATTCTGATTGAACTTAGGGCCAGCTCTATAGGAAGAATTACAAATCTGGCTAAAACCTTGACAATGAAAATCTGGTAAATGGGACCTCATAGACCCTAACATTAAGCCTACTACTTTCAATTTGCTAAACAAACATAGTATCAAATTGCTTTCTAAATACTTATCTCTCTACCCAAAGGTTAATGCAACTCTCAGTTGTCAACAGAGAAGTATTTTTTCTCTCTCTCAGTAGATGACAGTTAGTAATAGATAACTGCAGAATCTATAAAAGTTTGGAAAATGGGGGATTGTAAATCAAGGAGTATTAGATTGCATTGGGATAATCTTTTTGTGCACTGTTAAAATGTTGTCTATGTAGTATTCAAATGTGGATTTCTTTACACCAGCAGAAAGTGGTGTACAGTCAGACTTTTGTATTGTTATTTCTGTGAAGCATCACCTGTCTCAGTGTTTTGTAAACATTCTTCTACATCACCTTCTGGTTGGTTTAATAAAGAGTGGATAGCCTATGAATGAGACAGTTGTGGAAAAGCAGGGCATTCAGGCAGAGATAGGAACTGTAGGAAGAACTGAAAAACAAGGGATTCACTAGCCAGGCACAAAGGAAAGAACAGTTCCTGGACTGAGAGACTGAGGGGCAGTGGCCCACATGGCAAAAATGGGTAGAAAAAAATAGGTTAATTTAAGATATACAAACTAGTTGAGAAACAGTCTAAGACAAGGCTTGAGCCATAATAATTAATAATAATCTCTGTGACATTATTCCATCCCCTGGCTAACCAAAGAAAGTCTCGTTATGAGATTGTCATAGAGGGGTAGTTAGTTTTTATTTTCAATTTGATGCAAGCTAGAATCTCCTTGGAAGATGGTACCTGAATTGAATAATTGCTAAGATTAGATTGGCTTGTGACCCTGTTTGTAAGAGGCTCTTGACTGATGACTGATGTGTGAAATAAACTCTTACTAATTGGTATTTAACATGGCACCAGAAAAGAAATTTGGATAGAAATTGGTACCAGATAGTTGGGTATTTCTTTAAGGGACCTGACAATATAATTTTGTGGTAGGATACTCATATTGTTTGTAATGTTGAGTTGGAAAAACCACTGAGTCTTGCAAGGTTAATGGGCTACTCTGTTGGAGAGTTAAAGATAAAAATACTGTAAGAAGTGGATACAGTAGCAGATTTTTTTTTTTAATGTTCAGAGAACAAAGACTACCAAAGCTAGTGATTTGACTCTCTAAGCAGTACTTGCCTGGAGTACTTTGTGTAGGGATCGTGCCCTGTGATATTTCCTTCTACCATAGTAGCATGCCTTTTGATATTATCATTGCTCAAGTCTGGTTCAGGAATCCATATTGTTGAGTTTAAGACTATAAAATTCAGTTACTCTTTATCTATCTGTTCATCTGTCTGTCTGTCCTATCCATTCAAATATCTATCTGACTATCTGTCTTTCTTTTTATCTTTTTATAACTATTATATTATTTCTCTTTATTACTAATCTATATATCATCCATATCTCTTGCTATGTATCTGTATTTGGTTTATCATCTGTATTTATCAATTTTCTATCAATCAAGCTACTGTCTCTTGATCATTATCATTATTTTTCCATGTATGTACTATCATTAATCACATAGTAGAAAGCCTGTCATTTCAGAATATAGAAAGTTAGTTTGGTTGAGTAATTTAGGATGAGAGTAATAACTGATATTCTGTCCTCTTCTAAGGGATTTCATGTAATGTGTAGAAACTGTCCCTTCCTCAGCAAAAAGTTAGTGCCAGTATTTGCTTATCTGCTCAAGAAGTCTCTACCACAAACTATAGTTCAGATTTTGTCTAAATGGTGTTATAAAGACTTTTGGTCAAGCCCTTTATTCAGAGCCAGGTAGAATCTATAAATAGTGTTTTCATATTATTTATGAACTTCAATGTAGCATAACCAACAGACCATAGAGGCATTTGAAATAATCTATTAGATCATTTGAAGCAGGTTCACTGTCTAGATTATTATATATTTTCTAATATCAGGAGCAACTAACAGATATAGCAAATTTCTCAATTAAAATGACTATTCTCTAAGATTTTACACACATCTCTCTACATTGTTGAAATATTTTTTTTCTTACTGTGGTTCTTATAATAGAAACAATTTTGAATAACATCATCTTCTCATATGGTGAATAAAGAAAAAGAACTCACAAACCTGATAAGACAGAGATACATTATAGGAGTGTATATAAACGTAAGTTGATGATTATGTGTTCAAAATATGGCATTCTGTAAGATATATAGGCCTGACTACTTCACTAAATTCAAAATAAAAATTTAGATTATTATCCTTATAAAAGATGTAAAATATTTCTTTCATTCGAGGTACTATAATTACATTAAAATAGTATGAAAGTAATTTTCAAAATTAGTTTTGGCTTTACCAAAATAGCACTACTAAAAAATGTAATCTATCAAAAAAGCAAAACTAGCATTTTGATTAAAGGTAACAAAAAGGAAAACAAAATATAAGCAAGATTGTATTAGAAAGATATAGAATGGGGCTTTGATTTGTCATATAGCTTTTTGGGGAAAATGTTATTATCAATTGTCAACATAAATTAATACTTATTTAATGCCTTTGTATTAGAAATGAAAACTAAATTTCAGCTTCTACATTGTCTTGTGGTCAGTGGCAAAAGACTTCTGTTCCTTACAATCTTTCCTTTTTCTTGCCTTTCATCAAATGATGATATAGAAATGGAGGAAGAAGAGAGGAAGGGGAAAGAAAGCCACATAGATACATTGGCTTTTATAACATTATCTCATTGTCAATCATTTATTTTATCCATTTAAAATTAATTTTAGACTGCAGGGATTACTCAGTGGGGAAAAGCATTGCCATGAAAGTGTACAGACTTGAGTTTGACCCAGGAGCCCACAGTTGAAGGAGTAAATCAATTCCTGAAAGTTGCCCTCTAATTTCCACATCCATACCCACACATGAATGTACAAACATATACATAATAACAATGGTAACAATAATAAATTAGTTAGTTGTGGTATCCCACTCCCCCTCATGAAAATACACATTAAGATATATATCAAAAGGATCTCTAGGGATCAGCTGGCTACCAAACAGATACTTTATTCTATTAAAAAATAATTTTTTATATTTACTTTACTTATTTTGAAGTTGTAATCCTAGCTTTTGCTTGTAAATGTAATTTAACTTCTAAATCGTGAACTTTATTTTCCTTCAGATATATGTATTTACTTTATGCCATTATAAGTTTTATTACCTCATTTTTTTGTTAACTATGCTAAGAGAAAATGCTAGAGAGAATCTCACTTAACAATTTCATGTTTTGTTTGTAGTTTGTTTTTTAAAATGTATTTTTATAGTGTATCTTTTGTAGTTTAGACTTGTCTGAATTCTCTGTATACCTTAGGTTAATTGAAAACTATTGACAATGGCTTAGGGATTAAGTATGAGTCTCCATACTTGGACTTAGTCACATTTTATAAATGATTAAAATGATTCTGTAGTGGTTTTAGTCTACAAGTTCATATTAAAAGAATATTGCTTTTAATATGAACATTATATGCTAAGGTGGCCTATGGACAACATAATATGGATTTATTGACTAATAAAATATGTAAATAGGTTCTAAAAGGTCAAAGGAATCATTACTAGTGTGCATAATATACTGTGGTAACACATGTTCTAAATGTAAATGTGGTTCAGTTCCATTAGTCAGATTTTTCTTGACTCTTTGACCAACAAGACCAACAAAGAATTGTGTGTGTGTGTGTGTTTTTCCTTGCTTCTGCACTGCTAGTCAGGCCTCTTGGGGCTGGACATTTCCACTCTCTTCATAGCATATTAAAATCTCTAGTTGTCTACTATACTTCACATGTAGATATCAAAATCTCTTGAAAAAAAGCAATTATTTGATCTTTCTAAATTAGATGTCATCAATTTCATTTATATTTTAACCTAGATTTCAGCCTTATATTAACTTACAGAACCAGGCATTGGTCATGTTGAAATGATAATTCACCAAGTGACATAGGTATTCCAAATGTATGCATGTGGTTTGAATAAATATGGCCCCATAGGCCCATATTTGTGTGGCCTTGTTAGAGTAGGCCTTAGTGGAGGATATGTGTCACTGGGGGTGGTGACTTGAGGTTTCATAGCCATTGCTGTGCCCCCTATCTGTCTGCAAATCAGAATGTAACTCTCAGCAACTCCTCTAGTGTCGTTAGTGTCCCCATAGTCCCACTATGTCCCTACAATATGATAATAAGCTAACCCTCTGAAACTGGAAGCAAGGTCCAAATTAAATGTTTTCTTTTATAAGAGATTCCCTGGGTCATGGTGTCTCTTTACAGCAATAGAATGGTGAATAAGACAGATGTTGGTACCAGAGATTGAGATATTACTGTGACAGGTCTTATCATGTTGCTTGTTGGTGGAATGTAGACTTTGGGGAATTTGAATTAGGAAAGAGTTGTACACATTAAATGGGACTTACTAGGCTATACCAGTAGGAGCATCCAGTACTGAGATCGATGTAGATCATGAAGGCGTGGCTCAAGAGGTTTCAAAGGGGAAGTATATAGTGAGTGGCAGAGAGACCATTCTTGTAATAATTCAGTAAAATATATAACTGCTTTTTGTCCTTATCCTTCAAAGTATGTCTGAGGCTAAATTGAAGAGTTTTGGATTAATGAGATTGAAAAAGGTTCAAGATGGCCTAGTATTGATTGTGTTGTGTGGTTATTAGTCATCACTCTTAATGAAGATCTATAAGGAAAAGTAGCAAGCTGGGATGTAACTGAACTTTTTAATTATTTAATGCTTATTTATTGGTAACTATTCACTTATAACAAATACCAACAATTTCTTAACTATTAACCCTAAATTCCTACAACCCTTTTAACTTAACCACTAAACCTATAGATAATTATTACAACTATTTTCCTAAACTTTTGGAAGGATACAGTCTCTGGAGCAGGTCCTCAGTCATCAGGAACACAGTTGCTGTGGTAGACCCGTAATGCACTTAACAGTCCTTTTTCTGGAATATCTCAGATGCAGGTTCGTCAGGGTAAATTGGCTATCTCAGTATCACCTTAAATAAGGCTTGAGGCTTTCTTCTCTCTGGGAGACCCTAGCTGTCTGTAGGCCAACTTATTTCCTTCATATCAGCAACTATGCCACTCTGTCTCAGTCCTTAAAGCCGGCCACAGTTTCGTTTAGGCCACTGTTCAGACAGGTCAAACCCCTCTAAGAAAAAGCTGGGCCACAGGGTTTAGTCCTTGGCCTTTTGCTGTCTTGCTGAGGATTTCTCTGCTCACCAGCTTCTTTCTGCCTCAGGGAGATCTGGCCATCAGTTCACCAGCAGGACTCTTGGAGCTCTCTATCATTGGAGCACCTCTGGCTCCATCCATAAATAGGATCTCTCCTTGTTCCATCTGTTTCAGTTTAATTTTGGCTCCACCCACTTAGCAGCTGAAAACAATGCCAGGTCAGATACTTTGTTTCTTAGTCCATTAAGTCTTTCCTGTTTTTCCTGGTTTCAACTTTGTTTTTCAGTCTATTCAGTCTCCTGTTTGTTTCTCGTTTTCACTGGGAAAATAAAAATACAAAATGTACAGCTCGAGAAAAGGAAAAATAGTAAATATAATGGCCCTAAGTCCAGTGCTCAAAGAGATAAAATGTTTAAAGAAAAGTCTGATGCCAAATGGAATAAAAACAGTGAAAGGCATCCAGGATAGGCTCCATCCAACTAAGCTTCCAAAATGTGAAAAGGAATTAAGAAAGAAAAAAAAAAAAAGAAAAAAAGCTTAATCAAGGAAGGGAATAATCACAACAGAAAGCTGATGCAAATGTGAGTTAACTATGTGGTCAAGTGAGCAACAGCTCCAACTTTGCCAATTTGACCAAATGATTCTGGATTTAGATTTATGAATACAAGAAATGAGTTGTGGAAACTTCCTCCATGGCTAAGACATTGAGGCTAGTCATGTTTTGTGGGTGTCTTTGTGTTAAAGCTCAGAGAGGCCATTATGTAAAGCTAAGGATAAGTTTGAATTGCCTTGGAAACCTCATTATATTGGAGATAACATGGAATACCTGCAGAGGATAATTTCAGGTCAGGCATGCAGCAAGCCCAAAATGAGAAGTACGTTGCAGCCAATAAAACTGAAAAGAGTTGGAGATCTGAGAATCCCTTGGACGCATTTGACATGATAGAGATAGGGATAGAGATGTAGATACACAAACACATACAAATACACATGCATATATATATATTATACAGATGTAGATACAGACAGATGATAGACATGGTACAAACACAGATACAGATATTGATATACGTAATGTCTGCCTACATCAAGATGTGTCTTCAACTATATGTTTCTACCATGTCCCTGCCATGATGATAATGGATTGACCCTCTGAAACTGTAAGCAAATCTACAATTAAAGGCTCTCTTTTATTGCCTTGGTCATGGTGTCTTGTCACATCCATAACATAGTGACTAAGACAAAGCCACTATACAATACTTAAATTGTATAAATATTTAAATGCTGATATATCTAGGAAAAAAATTGAATAATAAGAAAGGCTCAAATTTATATTACTTCTAAATATGGCATTTACTAATTTCCCAAAATTTATTTTTGACTTAAAAACTAAAATTTTATTATTATTTAATAATCTGTCTTTCATTTAAAACTCTATGTCACATATTTTAGTATGCCTAATCTCCCCCCTCCCTTTTTTGATTAAGTTGTTTATTTACTTAACTTCCTGTGTTAAGAGTTGCTTTAAAAAAAAAAAAAAGGAAGTATGAGAATATTTTTGTTTAATCCCAGGTGTGAGGTTGCTTTAGTTAAGACAACAGGTGTAAACTATTAACTGTGCCTTTCTACCTAGCAGAGGGGTGGCTAAGGAGCTAAGTAAGTTGATCTCTGAAGACTGAGGGCTAAAGAGCAAGAGATCTGAGAAAGTGGGGAGGTGGCTACAAAGAAGAAGGAAGTTGTTATTCCTTCGAATTGCTGCTTGATCTTTCTGCTGCTACTTCCTGGTTTGCTGGATTTCTGGATATTGTGACTACTGAGGAGTATTGTTTAATCCAAGGTATGAGGCAAGGATAAAACAACTGGTATTGCCCCCAAAGAACCGGAAGACTCTAACCAACAGGAAGTAGCTCAAACAGAATTATGTCCCCTTCCAACTTGAAATTTCTTTCTTTCCCACCAAGTGTTGGAGGTTTAGGCAGAACAAGGGGTGGAAGGGAGGTAAAGGTATTGAGTACAGTAAAATAGAGTGTATAGTAAAACAAAAATAATAAAAGCCACTTGCTACAAAATCCTGATCAAGTTCTCCCCTCTCCTCTCCTCCTGGGCTCTCCCTCTTCTCTCCCCTCCCCTTATCTACCCATCCTTCCTTTTTCCTCAGAAAAGGGGAGACCTTCCATGGATACCAAACAACCTTGGCATATAAAGTTATAATAAGATTAGGCGCATCTTCTTGTAGTGATGCTAGACAAGGCAGTTTAGTTAGGGGAAAGGAATACAATGCAAGCAATATAGTCAGAGGCAGCCTTTTATCTCACTTTAGGAGTCCCACATCATGACCCAACTGCACAACTGTGACATGTGCACATGGCCTCGGTCTTTCCTGTACTTGCTTTATGGTTAGCAGTTCAGTCTTATAAGTCCCTTGAACACACGTACATTGAATCTGTAGGTTTTCTTGTAGTGTCCTTGACCTCTGTGGTTCCTTCAATCCTTCTTCCACAAGAATCTCTAAGATCCACTTAATGCTTGACTGTGGGTCTCTGTATCAGTTTCCAACAGTTGCTGGGTGAAGCCTCTCTGATGAGATTATGCTGGATTTCAGAAGGGCTAAGATCAAAGACTCAAGTAACAGATCACGCTGGGAAGGATGTGGAGTGAGGGAAACATGGTTCCATTGCTGGTGGAAATGTAAGCTTGTGCATTCACTTTGAAAATTAATTTAGCAGTTTCTCAGAAAATTTAGAGTAGATCTACATCAAGACCCAGCTATACCACTCCTGGACATATACCCAAAAGATGCTATACCACAAGGACACTTGATCAACTGTGTTCATGGCAGTTTTATTCATAAAAGCCAGAAATTGTATAAAGAAAATATGGTACATTAACACAATGGAGTATTACTCAGACATTAACAACAATGGCATCATGAAATCTGCAGGCATATGGATGGAACTAGAAAAGATCATCCTTAAAATGGTAACCCAGACCTAGAATGAGAAACATATTATATACTCACTGAAAGACCCGGGGGAGGGAAGTTCCTCACCCGACGCTCAGGATATCATGGCCGCCCCAAAACTCGCAAGAGACCATCTTGATGCAATTGCAAGAGGTTTATTTCGGGGGGGGGGGCTCAGTGCACTGAGGGCACCACTCGTATCCCACACGGGTAGGAGCCGCAACCACAATTTGGGGGAGAGTAGAGTATTTAAACTACAACCCAAAGGGGTGAGGGGAAATACAAGTGGAAAGTACCAGCCCAGCCCATTGTTTACCACAACCAAAGGGGGGGAGGAGGAATACAAGTGGAATGTACCAGCCCATTGTTTACCCTAACTGAAGGGGGTGAGGGGGAATGCAGGTAGAATGTACCAGCCCATTAGTTAGTCAGCAGGAAACATCCTACACCTGTTTTTCTCAGGAATGAATTTAATCTTACTTCACCATCGGCTTTGTGGTCAGCTGGTTCCTGAAACCCTAGGGGCCCATGATAGTCATCTGCTTTGTGGCCAGCTAGTTCCTGGAGCCCAGGGCTCATGACCCGTATGACCTACATTCTTGGTTCCACCCTTTTATGGTCAGCTAAGTTCCAGGAACCACCTGGAGGCTGGCCTGGCTCTACTGCCGACTTAGGAGGTCTATTAATAATTTTCATTCCCTTCACTCACGTATAAGTGGATATTAGTCATAAAGTAGAAGATAACCATGCTATACACCATAGGACCAAAGGAGCTATGTAACAAGCAAGACTCAAGGGGAGATATGTGAATCTCATTGAGAAGAGGAAATAGATTAGACACTGAGGTGGTTGGAGAGAGGAGATTGGGTGGGAAGGGATTGGATGGAAACAGGAAGGATGATGTGTGAGGAGGATGGAGGGAGAAAGTTCTAGGAGAGACAACTGGATAGGAGTATGCATCTCTGGGAAGAGCTAGAAAGCTAGGACAATGGAAACTCCCAGGAATCTATGGGAGTGACCCTAGATAAGACTCCTAGCAATGGGTGATATGGAGCTTGCTTCTGATCTAGCCATTTCCTGAAGCCAAGCAAGATGTCCAATGAAAGGATTGGAATACCAACACAGCCACAAAAACTTAGACCATGTAGAGGTATAAGATGGAACAGAATTTGAGGGAAGAGCCAAACAATGACTGGTCCAACTTGAGAACCATGCCATGAGAAGCTCACCCCTAACACTATTAATGATATTCTGCTATAATTGAGGAGAGCATTCTGCATAATCTTAGTGTTTCTGTCATATATTATCTCAAGTAAAACTGAAATTATGCCAACATAGAGGTAGTTCAACTTATAATTCAGCAATAATGTTAGGTATTTCTTACAGAGAATCATTTCATTGGGAGCTGTAGAAAACAGGTTCATGCCAACTCATACTGAGTAAATTTTCTTTGAAAATATTTGCTCTTAAAATATAATTTGGCTTTTATAATTTCTAGACCTACCTATGAGTTTTGTATTTCTAGTAAAAAAGTTTTGGGTTTGTCATGGCTTGTAGACATAATTACTTAAATTATTTACCTGTAGTTTGATTACCATTACTTAGTCAGCAGTGTTAAGCCTTAACCTGACATTATAAATAAACACAGACATCTGATGGGTTTTAACAAACTTTGGCCTGGATTATGCAATCTTGGTCCATCTAAACTAGCCCTTAATTCTATTCCCCATATATACATATGTTCCAGGCTTTTCTCAAACCCAAAGTGTGTGTCCTCCTACCTGCTCTGGTTTCTTCTCTTCTTCTCTGGAGGCTTCTTTTCTTCATGAACCTCTCTGCTTCAGAAGCCAGAGAACCTTAGTCCCTCCTATCTCTGTCTTTGCCTAAACTCAGGCATCAGCATTTATTTAACCAATCAGAGGCAATGGTTAACAAGAAAGGTAACACAGCTTCACTTGGTGTACAGAAAGCAGAGCTATGGGGGCAGGTTAATTAATATTTAGAATGCATAACATCACCCCATCAATAGCTTTCTCTTCATCTTTGCTCAAGTAAACCCTCACACACAGGCCTTGCACTTCCTCATGGGTTTGATTATTGCAATTTTTTTTCAGTTAGTTAATGTTGTGTCTGCTTATTTTACAAATTCTATTGGAGGAAAAAGATCAGGAAGTAGGAATATTTAAAAATCAACTCTGAAATGGATATCGTCAACCTATTTCTTGAAGATACCAAGATTTTTTAGGAAAACTGATGTTATTTTAATGTTCAATCTAATAATTATGATATAATTTATACTGTGACCAGAACTCCTCCTTTACTTTCTTTTGAGAACATGTATTTCTTGTTTGCTTTTGATGAAAACATGTGCTTGATGAAACCCATCTGCTTTATCCTCCATTTACAAGACAGATGATTTTTATACTAGATTTTCAGAAACTGTGGTAAAAAGTATACATTTATTTATAACACATTTTAAATATTTGTTTCATTTTTAATTTCACTTTGCCTCAAGAGTCTTTCTATAGTTTACAGATTTTTTTTCTAAATGCTGTATTTCCTTTGTTTTCATTTTAATATGATTTTACTGCATTATTATAAATGTTTCCATTTTATTGTGCATAGACTTTATTAATCTAATTTTGAGTCTTTTAAAGGTAATTTATAATGCTAATGCTGTTTATCATTATATAACTTATTTGTGATTCTTTCTCAGATTTTTTGTTTTCAATTAAACATATAACAATATTCATGAGGTCTGGGTTAAAAGATATTTTACCAAGAAAAAATAATTTTTAAGTTGAAATCTTATGAATTGCTTCTTTTTCATCAACAGTGTCTAGCATACTATTGTAGAAAAAGGAAAGTTTCTCTTGATTATCATGTATATCCTAAGCACAGAGGACACAAGCATCTACAAATCAGAATCAGTCTTCTGGGAACTTACAGGTGAAGTGGAGATATGGGCATGTAATATATGCTACTATTGCCAAAAACCAAAGCTCTCTCTTCCAAGGGGATAAGAATTAGTTTATTCTGCACCCAAATGTGGTTAATGATGGCCCCCAAAAAGATTCAGGCTACTAAAAATCCCATGTCCCGAAGCAGCAGCACTCTTATGTCGTTTTTATGCTAAGAGAACAATGAAAGTCTTAAATCCACACACTTTCCTATTCCTGGTGGAAACACCAGGTAGGGAGGTGCATCTAAGCAGATAAATCTCCACTGTAGTCTTCAGATGCTCTCTGGGGACATTCTTAGCCTTTGGCTTGTGGAAGCAAGTGGTCTGTTAAATTAATATAGTTCAAAAAATATCACCTATTAGTCACAAGACAGGTCAGACACAGACATGGGATAGGAACAGCTGGCTACAAGAAAACTACAAGATAGTTAAAGATAAATTAACATTAGTACATGAAGCGGCAAACTTCCTACTTCTCCACAAACATTAATGTTCTAATCAGCTAATCAGTCTTATAGAAATTAAAATGTAAGATGAGGTTTCTTGTAGGAATATCCGTTCACATTAACAGAGTTGGTACTCCAATTTTCTTTATTTGATGTGAGCAAATACTCTAACCAATGGCAACTTAAAAACCAGGTCAAAGTCCATCTTTGTAGGAAATCAGGACATGCATTCTAATAGGAACTTTCAGCAGAAGCCGTTGAAAAATGCTGCTTGCTTTCTGGCTCATTAGTGTTCATGTATAACTTTGCCATACAGACAAGGGCTATCTGCTGAGCAATGTTAACACCTGTGATGGCTATTATTCATAGTCAACTAGACAGCATCTGGAATGAACCACAATGCAGAAATGGATGACAAATCTGTGAGAAATTTTTTGTTTGGTTTAATGTGGATGAATCCACTTCTAGTCTGGACCTTTGTGGTAGGAAGATACAGACAAGCCTTTGATCTAGATCTTGAGGCAGAAAGACATCATTAATTTGTGCTGCAACTTCTGATGGAAGTCTATATAGGGATATAGAAGAAAGTTTTTGCTCATTGCCTGCTTGCCTCAGTCTTGCTAGTATATCCATTCTTTCACTGGCATTGGAGCCTACTTCTTTGGGATTCCAGAAAATGCTGAAGACCAGCTGAGACATTCAGCCTTGTAGACTGAGCAACTACTGGATTGTTGGACTTTCTTCTCAGAGCCAGCCATTGTTGGATTAGTAGGATGGCAGCCTTTAAGTCATTCCAATATATATACATACCCACATATATATATACTGATTAATGCAATATCCCTGACTAATACAGCATCCTGGGCTGGATCCAACCCAATGAATATAATTACTCAAGTGAAGCTTTTAGTTCAAGTGATTCTATAATATATCAAATTGATAATTAATTTTAACTAGTATAATAATAACAGCAATAAATAATTTAACAGCATAAATGAAGTTCCTAATGTTTCAGAAATACAAATAGAAAAAGAAAGATTGTATTTAATATAACAATTAGTAAATTAACAACATCATCTTTCATCTCATTCAAAGAAGAATTCAAAATGCCTTGGGCACACAGGGAGACACTGGTCTTTAAGTGTAGTATTGAAATAAACTTACAAATGTATATAGTGTCTGTCAGTATTGACAGAATAGACCAACTATAGCTCATTGGCTGTAGTGTGTCAATCAGAAGTATGTTCATGTGCATTGCAGTAAGTTCTCTATTCCAATTTCCAAGTATCTCTAGGACAATTATTGGTCCAGGTATTCCAGCCAGAAGATGATACAAGGAAAAAAAATCACAGAGGGCTTCACAATTGGTAAAAGGAAAGAAATAAATTTGCCACAACATTTTTGCACAAATTTCTTATATTTTTGTTCTCATTTATATTTTTTTCTTTCCTTCTCTTAAATATTTGTGGTGTGTTTATGTAAAATATGATAATATTACATTAAGTTAAACATCCTCTGTTGTTTTAAAAAATACTAAAATAGCCCAGTCATTTGATATTACCAATGAAGAGTCAGGAGTCAGATGCTGCAGTGAAAACTTGTTAGCTCAGAGAGGCAGAGAAAGCACCCTGCTGATCTTCCTATTAAGTTGAAAATCCTTAGAGAAAAAAGGCCCAGAAGAATGTAGAGATAGAATGCTTGAAAAACCACTAGGCAGAAGGAGTAGAAGACTCTGAGATTTAATCTCACACCTGTCAGAATGGCTAAGATCAAAAACTCAAATGACAGCACATGCTGGCCAGGTTGTGGAGAAAGGGAAACACTCCTCCATTTCTGGTGGGAGTGCAAGTTTGTACAACCACTATGCAAATCAGTCTGGTGATATCTTAGGAAACTTGGAATAGCTCTATCTCAAGACCCAACCACACCACTTCTATGTATGCATCTAAATGTTTCCTCACCAAACCACAGGACGTTTCCTCATCTATGTTCATAGCAGTCTTATTTGTAATAGCTAGAAACTGGAAACAACTCAGATGTCCCTCAACCCAGGAATGGATAATTATATATATATGTGGTACAGCTACACAATGGAATACTACTCAGCCATTAGAAATAATGAAACCATTAAATTCGCAGCCAAATGAATGGAACTAAAGAAGCTCATCCTGAGTGAGCTAACCCAGACTCAGAAGGATGCACATGACATCTATTCACTTATAATCGGATTTTAGCCATATAGTATAGGATAACTATACTACAACCAATGTACCAAAGGGAACAGGAACATAGACTTTGTTTCCTCTCAATGAGACACTTTGCCCTAATGGTGCTGCCTTGTAGGCCCTCAGCGTATGAGGAAGCTCTTGATCCTTATGTGATAGCTGAACTGGGGCATGGGACTGATATGCAGGGACACACCACTCTGGAGGAGTAGGATGGAAGGGATAGGGGGTAAAGGGTGGGAGGGCGGGACTGGGAGGGGTAGAAAGAGGGCACTGTGATGGAGATGTAACCCGAAGTAATAAATGAACATTAAAAAAAAAAAAAAGAAGAAAAGAATGCCTGAAAGAGAAAACCTTCTGAAGGAGAAAACCTCTGAAGAAGAAAACCTAAAGGAAGAACTCCCAACTTCTCCTGTCTGCCTTTAAGACCCCTCATCTCACTGTCCCTCCTTTCTGTTTCATCCCTGTAATCTGGTTTCTTGCTCTTCCTCTTGATCTAGAATTAACAATATTGAATCCTGTGTATACAAAGCTCTTGGATAAAGGTGTGTGCTTAAAGTTGAGCCACAACATATCCATTTGTTTACAGTAAACAAAAGCTCTAGGATTAAAGGCTGAGTCATTCCAATTAGAAACAGATTGTTCAAATCACAAACTCAGTGTTCACAATGTGACCAAATATCCTTCAACAATCCTCCCTTCATATAAAATAGGTCCTCAAAATGTCAAAGTTGTCCTAACTTTATTGTAATTTAGATTCACTGTGACAATTTCAGAAAGATTGAAAATTGGGGGTTCCCTTCACTTTTCCATCTTTCGAACCATAGGTGATTTCATTTTATCGTTAAAGAGTTTTGTTATTTTATGTCTGGGTTTATATATTTGAACACACATATGTATGTGCAGAAGTTAGAAGAGGGTGTCAGATCCAAAGATGGAGAACAGGCAGCTGTGATCCACTCACATTAGGGTTCATATTGGAAATGGAGTCTTCAGCCTAGCAAAATATGTGCTTAACTTCAGAGTCATTTGCCCATCACGTCTCTCCCCATACAAGCCTTTTATACAGGAATTTTAATACAGCTATTAATTTAATTCCTCTCTACTAAAGATTGTACAGGGTCAGTTTCTCTATGTTTTTAACTTTTAGTTACTAGAAAAGAATGTATTATATATATTTTCATTCCTTCATATCAAAAAATTGTTTTTTAGAAATAATACACAGACATGTTAGCAGAGTTGTAGAATTTGGATCTCTTAGAATTTGAAGGGAATCGGATTTTATTTCAAATTTAAAATGGGAAGTTCTCTTCTTGTCTATGAGACAGACGTTTGGAATTAAGAGCTTTTCTTACTCAGAAAGAGGAAATGTCGCTATAGTAATTCAATCACTGTGATGAGGAATTGTCTGATTCTACTGGGAGGTTCTTGGAGAACGCTGTGTGCTGAGGAGGGAGCAGAGAGAACAGTGATGCCTGCCTTTCCACAGGAGACAGCTTCTTAGATTCTTTTGTTTTTCCTACCAATGTGAGCTCACAACATCAGTGCATGACTGCATGTGCAGTCAGTTTTCTCCACAGTCAAAAAATAGAACAGATTTATTCACTTGAACTGAATTTTTCTTTAATTGAAAATGGATTCTTCTTTCACACAATGCATACTGACCACAGGTTCTCTTCCCTCTGTTCCTCGAACAAACCCCCATGCCTCCCTTTCTTCCAGATCCCCTTTTTAATCTGTTTCCTGTTCCAAAAAGAGCAGGCCTCCCAAGACAAAAGCCAGGCAGGACTAAGGAAGATACAGTAAGAGAAAACAAAAGCCTCAGTATGAACACTGAACAAGCAACCCAATAGGAGAAAGAGAATCTAAAGATCAGGCAAGGGTCAGAGATCCACATGCTCCCAATGTTCAGATTTCATATGATCATTAACCAACACCCATAACATATATACAGAGAACTCTGGAATAGACCCATACAGGGCCTGTGCTTGTACATCAGTCTCTGTGATGTAAGCAGAAGGTTTTATAACTGGCTTGACATTCATGTTTCTCTTTCCATATGCTTGCAGAGCACCTTCTCATGCCAAAGAGACTAGAGTGTATAGGTGAAGGCTCCAAGCCTGCACCAGATTGATGTCTCTGTTCAATGAACTGAGTGGAAGTTATCCTTGACAATAAGGCCCAGCTCTCAGTTTTCTTAGGGCAACCTTCCATCCTACCATCAGCTTGGGTTGTGTAGGGATCACCACAAGACCTACTTCCTCAACCCAACTTGATGTAATCCAGTCACTCCATGGAAGCCTTGCCTGACTACAAAAGAAGATCAGTTTAGAACTCTCTATCCTCTGTGACTAGGAGTTGTCCCCTATTCCAAAGAGCCTTAAGAAGAGGATTCATAGGAGTTGCTTCAAAAGCAACTTTTCAAAATATTTTGCTTCTAAGAATTAAATAAATTTCCTAATGCCAGATTGTTACTCTAAGTAGATGTTAAATAAATATTTTCAATCATTTGTGTCAATGACAACTAAGTGAGCATGTGTGTATCTGTGTGCATTTATCAGTCATGGATACTGAGTATTGAATCTTGTGCCTCATAAATACAAGGCAAAAGATTTATCACTGTATCACTGAGTTCCTCCAACTCCCACATCACTACTTTTACATATGGCCCTTTACTGCTGAAGAGCATCTCCTACACGTTCCCATAAATCATGGAAGGAGGGTCAGTTGAGATCCTGTAATAGCAAATAAATGATAACAATATATTGTTACCTAAGGCAAGGATAAAGTTATTTGTGCATACACAAGACAATAGGCAAAGGGAATGTTACATTCTTCAAAATATATTTTTACATGTTTGGCATTTAAAAGTTGGAACTAAAGTTCTAAAGCTGTAATTCTGATACTCAGAAGATATGTATGTTAATATTAAATTTCAGTTTTAGCAATCATCTGTCTAAATTACTTGATTGTCTTGGAATAAATATTTGATAATAATAAAGTAGCAGTTATATGGAGCAGCGCAACTGTAAGCTAATAAATACATGTGTGTTCTCATGGACACACACACACATTCATGCATAGTCATTTCAATGCTTCTATTCCGTAACAGCAGCGACAAGATTTGAAAAGGTTGCCTATGACTATAATGAGCACATTATAGAACAAAACTCTTCAGAATAGCATATGGCATTTTAATTTAAATTCACTTCAGAGTAAAAAAAGGCACTTCACAGTGGAGTGTAATGGAAAATAAAGAGCTGTCTAGGGTCCTTTACGTATAGGAAAATAGTTTTAGATAAGAAGATAATGTTACACTTAAACACAGGAGCCTCAGTGCATATCATCTCCCTGCTGGGAAGAAAATCCAGGCAATATTTTAATTTTTATCAATTACATAATTTATAATCTTTTCTGTATTTTCTTCTCATTTCCTTTATTTTCCCTTGTCTTTCAAATATTGATCTTTTTTCCTTTTATTATCCCCCTTTCACCTACACTTTTCTCTGAAACTCCTTTCATGAAATTTTGACTTTGTAGTTCACTCACTCCATAATTTCTAAAAGTTAATAATTTGAGATACAAGATTTCAGAATTCTTTAAACAATTTAATATTCTATGTAAAACACACACACACACACACATATATATATAAATTTATAATCTCAATTGGCTCTAACTTCCACATCTGAAAGCCCCATTGTATATACACTAAGGGTACATTTGAAAATTAAGTTATGTATCTCAATCATAACTAATTCAATAGCACATACATCTAAGAGTATCTTACAAACCATTTAGAAATGCAAGAGTGGTTTTAAAAACATCCTTGAGTTAATAAAGACAGGATGAATCTGAGAAGGGAAAGTGGTGGAGCTATAAAAAGAGTTGGAGAGGAAGGAATAAGGATTGATTTGATTTTAAAAACACATAATATACATGCATAAAATCTCCAAACAAATAAAAAATTTACAGATGCAAATCTATTGACAAAATCTGTAAAACTAGCAACTATCCATGGCTATTGTGCTCATGGATCTGAGAGTATCAATCATATTATTGCCTCTTTCCTAAACCTGTATAATCTGTAACTCAGGTTTTAATACCAATGTGTATACTCACAGATAAGAGCAGCTCTCATCTGTCACCAAAAAAAAAAAAAACTTCTTTTGCAGTAGACAAAGACCATGACAGAAAAATACAACAGAAATACACACCTAAAACCTGACAAAGCCTTACTATACCTGATTAAGGTCCCCTACACCTAACACTCAGGAAACACTGTTGGAGGACAAGCAGAGAGATCTTCCAGGCTGGAGGATCAGTATGTCTTCTGTGTGATTATGTCTTCCTGTGTAGAGAAAGTGAACAGGCTAGTTTAATCAAAGCAGGAAGAACCTGTATAAATTAATCATTCCACTAGAATTAGCCTAATTTACATAATCATTTATTGAAATGTCCAGAATCTTGTATGTTTAGTGTTTCATTCAGTATTAAAAATCAGAGACTGCAATGGTATCATACTATAGAACACGAGGACGGAAACAGAGTAATTAACACTGCATATAGGTTGAATACAGTTCTCTTTGGTATCTCTTTAGGCAAATTTTGTTATTCTGAGCAGATTATTTTAAAGTTATATTAGTTTGGTCTTTCATATTTATACATATTTCCCATACAGCACAAGAATTAACATGTAGGCATCGCAATGTTTTAGTTTTATTTAATACTGTTTTCATAATTCTAAGGCAAATCCATAATAGTTTCATGCTACTGTATGCTTGGTTTTGTCATTGAAAAATCATTTTCATCACTAAGATTTTTCTGATCACTTTTTTTCTGTTTCTTATGTAAGAACAAAAGCCTTCTTGAAGATCTACTTCCTAGGGGCCTTTATGATACCAACTTACTATATATAGTTACTTTGAAAGTTACCCTGTGGAAAAGGGGTTAAATAGAGGATTTCTTGGTACTCTAAATTCATTAGAATGTAACATGTTAAGGAAGAGTTATATTCAAAGATAAAGCATTTGAACTCTGTTCATTAGTATGGCTCTGGGTCCCAAATAATTGGTATAAATTGAACCTCAGCTTTCTCAGTATAACAAGGAATGGAAATAAGTGAGTCCCCTGATTTCTTTGACTCTTCCTTCAGAGTTTCATCATACCTGGCATTAGGATTTCCATATGTCAGATTGCATCCATATGAATTAAAAAGCTCATCACAGAAATGTTCAAATAAGTATTACAACATGGAAAGAACAAGACCATAATGTAGGGAGTGTGCTAGGTGTTTTTAGTGAGGTTGGTGGATACCATGCAGAGCTGTTTCCTACAGTGACCTACAGAAAAGAAACAGGTAAGACTGGAGATTCAGAAATGAGGTGTTCACCAAAGGAATACTTCAAACCAATAGAACCTGTAAGGGCTTAAATGGAGTTTGGTCTATTCCAAAGGAATGTTACAAAATTTGTATCTTTTAAGAAAAAGATAATTTTGTATCCAGCCACCTTGCTGAAGGTGTTTATCAGCTGTAAGAGTTCTCTGGTGGAATTTTTGGGGTCGCTTATGTATGCTATCATATAGTCTGCAAATAGGGATAATTTGACTTCTTCATTTCCAATTTGTATCCCCTTGATCACCTTTAGTTCTCTTATTCCTCTAGCAAGAACTTCAAGTACTATGTTAAAGAGATATGGCGAAAGTGGACATCCTTGTCTTGTCCCTGAGTTTAGAGGAAATGCTTTCAGTTTCTCTACATTTAATTTGATGCTAGTTACTGGCTTACTGTATATTGCCTTTATTATTTCTAGGTATGGTCCTTGTATGTCCATTCTCTCCAGGACTTTTATCATGAAGGGGTGTTGGATTTTGTCAAATGCTTTTTCAACCTCTAGCGAGATGATCATGTGGTTATTTTCTTTCAGCTTGCTTATATGGTGAATTATGTTGATGTATTTTCATATGTTGAACCATCTCAGAATTCCTGGGATGAAGCCTACTTGATCATGGTGTATGATACTTTTGATGTGTTGTTGTATTAGGTTTGCTAGTATTTTATTAAGTATTTTTGCGTCTATGTTCATGAGGGAAATTGAGCTGAGAGGGGCTGGTATGTAGGGACACTCCACATTGGAATGGGAAGGGTAGGAGAGGGAGAAGAGGGTGGGAAGGTGTAACCAGGAGGGGTGGAATGAGAGCACTGTGATGGAGATGTACCTTGAAGTAATAAATACATGTAATTAATAATAATAAAAGTAGTTATTATCTTATTCTGATTAAACACAATTATCCATCCTGGTTTAAAGATCTAATTTTACCTTTTATTCTTCTACATAAAGATTGGTTAAATTCATTTATTTTATCTTACTCAGTAAAAATGAAAGAAATTAAATTTATTGTTTCTGTAGACTACTTTTTAATATATTGTTTGAGACACTGCATATTTTTAGTTATTTCAAGTTTTAATATTATCCAATTACTTGATTTGTTCACATTTCATCTTACATATTCCTTAGTAGCACTTATGTTTAAGTTTGAAGGACACATACTTAATAGTGGTTTCAGCATGTACACTTCAGCAGATAATTCATCAGTAAGGAATTCATATAAAGTTCCCTCTCACTAGGCATAGTGGTACTCTCCTTTAATCCCAACAGTCAGGAGGCAGAGACAGGCAGATCTCTGTGAGTTCAAGACCAGCCTGGTCTAAAGAGTGAGTTCCAGTATGCCAGGATTATTACACAGAGAAATCCTGTGTAATAATCACATCTCCTTCACTCCACTCCTCGCAGTGCCACATGTCCCCTCTCTTCTTCCTCCCCACCTATCCTACTCCTCTGGTGTGGGGTGACCCCACATCTCAGGCCCTCAGTTCAACACTCATAGGAGGGCTAAGAGCTTCCTCTTACACTAGGGGCTGATTTGGCAGCTGTACCAAGGCAAAGCATTCCACTAGCAGGTAACAAAGTCCATGTTCCTGTTCCTTTTAGTCTGTTGGTTGTAGGATAGTCATCCTGTACTATATGGCTAAAATCCAGGTATAAGTGAATAGATGCCATGTACCTCTTTCTGGATCTGGGTTAGCTCACTCAGGATGAACTTTTCTATTTCCATCCACCTGGCTGCAAATTGCATTATTTGCTTGTTTCTGACGGCTGAGTAGTATTATATTGTGTAGATGTACCACAGTTTTTTTTTATACATTCCTCGATTGAGGGACATCTGTTTTTTTTTTTTCCAATTTCTAGCTATTACAAATAAAGCTGCAATAAACATAGTTGAGGAGATGTCCTTGTGGATTGGTGAGGAATCTTTTGAATGTATGCCCAGAAATGGTATGGCTGGGTCTTGAGGTAGCGTTATTCCAAATTTTCTAAGAGACTGATTTCCATAGTGGTTGTACAAGTTTGCACTCCCACCAGCAAAGGAGAGTTGTTCCCCTTTCTCTACAACCTCTCTAGCATGTGCTTTCATTTGAGTTTTTGATCTTAGCCATCCTGACTGGTATGAGATGGAATCACAGAGTCGTCTTGAGTTGCATTTCTCTGATGATTAAGGATGTTGAACTTTTCTTCAAGTGTCTCTTGGCCAGTAGAGATTCCTCTTTTTGAATTCTTGGTTTAACTCTGTCCCCCATATTTGATTGGATTATTTTGATTATTGGTGTTTAATTTCTTGAGTTCTTTATAAGTTTTGGATATTAGTCCTCTGTAGGATAGTGCATTAATAAAGATCTTTTCTCAATCACTAGGTTGCCATTTTGCCACTCTAATGACAGTGTCCTTTGCTTTAAGAAGCTTTTCAGTTTATAGGATCCAATTTAACTATAATTCATTAAATAAGATTTCATCTTTTGAATTTTATGTCTGTAACGCTGCCATGCATTATTCTACCTATTTTCATTGCAGGTTAACCAAATTTATTTAGTTATTTCAGTGATTTAACTATATTACCATTCTGAGAAATAAAAACATCAGAAAAAAAAGAAGTGGATAATTTCATTAAAATGTTTCCATAAATTTCTGTATGTTGGCAGTTCCGGGGAACACGACCCTGCGATCAGCCAGTATGGACACAGGTCTGGAGAGGAGCTCTGGCTAGAGCAGATCTAGCCCAGGACTGGATCCAGCCCACAGATCAGTGGCCTACCTGATATCCAGTCTGAATGCGGACCTGTACACCCAAGAGGGAAAAACAGCTGCACCACAAGTGCAAAGGTAAGTGAGATTTTTTTTTCCAGAGTTTCCAATATGGCAGCTCAGTGTGCAGTGTAGATGAGAGGCAGAGACCTAACCCAGTCACAGCAAAGCAATTAGGAGCCAAGACTGACTGCAAACAGAGCCCACAACTGTGTGTTCTCCACAAATACTGGGGCAGGTGGGTCACTCAACCAGCACCCAAGCATCTGAGGCAATCAGCAACAGGCACACTGAGGCACCCGTCTTGGGTGGAGCTCCCTGACTGCACTGTCAGCCTAGCTATGGAGCCAGAACAACTGTGTCAGTGAGAGGAGAACACAGGCCCAACCACAGCTCTACCTGCCTTTCTGAGGAGACCTGTCAGCTCCCATGTCCTCAGAGGATAGCCCTCTCCCCACTCCAATCCCCTCTATATTGGTCCAATTAGGTCACAAGCAGTTGAGGAGAGCAGCAGCCACCCTCCTCTCCGAGAGCCAGTCAGTCTATTACAGGAACCTGCCTGCCATGCCATCGGGAGGTAAACACCAGGATCTCAGGATCAGCCAACCCCCAGGGCAGGGAGTTTTCCTGAGCACCAAGGTCACGTAACAAAAGAAACAAACAGTCAATACCAAGGTCAATCAGATGACAAAAGGTCAGCACAAGAACATGGTAAAAAAAAAAAAACAATAGGATGCCTCCAGGTCCTAGCAAGAATGCTACAGGCAACTCTGGATAGCCAAACATGATTAAAACAAAGGAAAATGACCTTAATCTACGCTTATATTAATAATAGAAGGCCTAAGGGAGGAAATCAAATACCTCAGAGAGCAACAACAAAGTACTGCAAAGGAGGTGATGGAAATGAATAAAGCGCTTAAGGGAATGGAAGACCTGAAAAGGGAAGTTGAAGCAATGAAGAAAATCCAATCGGAGATATCCATAGAACTAGAAAACCTTAAGAAAAGAATCAGAACTACAGACACTAGCATCACCAACAGAATACAAGAGATAGAAGAAAGAATTTCAGTCTCAGAGGATAATATTGAAGAGATTGATACATCTGTCAAAGAAACTGTCAAATCTAAAAAAGTTTTGACACAAATCCTCCAGGAAATCAAGGGCACAATGAAAAGATGAAATTTCAGAATAATAGGAACAGAAGAAAGAGAAGGGTCCCACCTCCATGGACCAGAAAATATCTTCAACAAAATCATTGAAGAGAATTTCCCAAATCTAAAAAAGAGTTGCCTATAACTGTACAAGAAGCTTACAAAACTCCAGATAGATTAGACCAGAAAAGAAAATCTTCCAACCACATAATAAGCAAAAAACCAAATGTACAGAACAAAGAAAGAATATTAAAAGCTGCTAGGGAAAATGGTCAAATAACATATAATGACAAACCTACCAGAATCACACATGACTTTTCTTCAGAGACTCTAAAAGCCAGAAGGTCCTGGACAGACATCTTACAGACCCTAAAAATCCACAAATGCCAGGCCAGACTACTATTCCCTGTAAAGTTGTCAATCAACATAGATGGAGAAAAAAAGATATTCCATGACAAAGCTAAATTCAAACAATATCTGTACATAAATCCAGCTCTACAGAAGATGTTGGAAGGAAAACGCCAACCCAAAGAGGTTAACTACACACAAGAAAGCAAAGGAAGAAAATAGCATGCCTGCAGCAAAACCAAAAGAAGAGAAGCTCACTCACACACTATTTCCACCAACATCAAGATGGCAGGAAGTACAATCACTGGTCATTAATATCTCTCAACATCAATGGACTCAATTCCTCAATAAAAAGGCACAGGCTAGCAGAATGGATGAGAAACAGAATCCCACATTCTGCTGTTTACAGGAAACACACCTCAGCAAAAAAGATAGGCATTATCTCCAAGTAAAGGGCTGGAAAAAGATATACCAAGCAAATGGACCCAAGAAAAAAGCTGGAGTGGCAATTTTAGTATGCAACAAATGTGGAATTTCAAACAACATTAATCAAAAGAGATGGGGAAGGACACTACATACTCATCAAAGGAAAAATCCACCAAGATGAAATCTCAATACTGAACATCTATGCCTCAAATGTAAGTCCACCCACATTCATTAAAGAAACACTACTGAAGCTCAAATCCCACATTGAACTTCACACATTAATAGTGGGAAAATTCAACACACCACTCTTACCACTGGACAGATCAACGATGCAGAAACCAAACAGAGAAATAATGAACCTCACAGATGTCATGAGTCAAATGGACCTAATTGATATCTACAGTACATTTCACCACAAAACAAAAGAATACACTTTCTTCTCGGCACCTCATGGAACCTTCTCCAAAATCGACCATATAGTTGGTCACAAAGCAAGCCTCAACAGATACAAGAACATTGAAATTACCCCTTGTAACTTATCAGACCATCATAGAATAAAGCTAGACTTCAACAATAACAAAAACAACAGAGAGCCTGCAAAACATGGAAACTGAACAACTCTCTCCTCAATGACCTCTGGGTCAGGGAAGAAATAAAAAAAGAAGTTAAAGTCTTCTTAGAACTCAATGACAATGAAGGCACAACATACCCAAACTTATGAGACACATTGAAAGCAGTGCTAAGGGGAAAGTTTATAGCTCTAAGTGCCTTCAAAAAGAAACTGGAGAGTTCCTATACTAGCCACCTAAAAGCACACCTGAAAGAGCTAGAAAAAAAAGAAGCAAACACTCCCAAGAGGAGCAGAAGAGGAAATTATCAAACTCAGGACTGAAATCAACAACTTAGAAACAAAAAGAACAATACAAAGAATCGACAAAACCAAGAGCTGGTTCTTTGAGAACATCAACAAAATAGACAAGCCCTTAGCTAAACTCACTAAAAGGTAGAGGGAAAATACCCAAATGAACAAAATAAGAAATGAAAAGGGGGGAAATAACAACAAATATTGAGGAAATCCAAAGAATCATGAGGTTCTACTTCAAAAACTTGTACTCCACAAAATTGGAAAATCAAAATGAAATGGATGATTTTCTTGACAGATTCCACCTACCAAGGTTAAATCAAGAACAGGTAAACAAATTAAACAGTCCTATAACCCTTAAGGAAATAGAAAATCATTAGAAGTCTTCGAACCAAAAAACGCCCAGGCCCAGATGGTTTCAGCACAGAATTCTAGCAGACATTCAAAGAAGAGCTAATACCAATATTCTTCAAACTCTTCCACAATGAAGAAACAGAAGAAATACTGCCAAACACATTCTATGAGGCCACAGTCACTCTGAAACCTAAACCTCACAAAGACCCAATGGAGAAAGAAAATTTCAGACCAATTTTCCTTATGAAAATGGATGCAAAGATATGTAATAAAATACTTGCAAACCGGATCCAAGATCACATCAAAAATATCATACACCATGATCAAGTACGCTTCATCCCAGGGATGCAGGGTTGGTTCAACATTAGAAAATCCATCAATGTAATCCACCACATAAACAAGCTGAAAGAAAAGAACCACATGATCATCTCATTGGATGCTGAAAAGCTTTTGACAAAATACAGCACCCCTTCATGGTAAAAGTCTTAGAGAGATCAGGCATACAAGGACCATACTTAAACATAATAAAGGCAATTCACAGCAAGCCAATAGCCAACATCAAACTAAATAGAGAGAAACATAAGGCATTTCCTCTAAAATCAGGGACAAAGCAAGACTCCCCACTCTCTCCATATTTCTTCAACATAGTACTTGAAGTTTTAGCTAGAGCAATAAGACAACTAAAGGAGATCAAGGGCATACAAATTGGAAAGGAAGAAGTCAAAGTATCCCTCTTTGCAGATGATATGGTAGTATACATAAGTGACCCCAAAAATTCCACCAGAGAACTCCTACAGCTGATAAACTCCTTCAGCACGGTGGCCGGATACAAAATCAATTCAAAAGAATCAGTAGCCCTTCTTTACACAAAAGATAAATGGGCTGAGAAAGAAATAAGGGAATCAACACCCTTCACAATAGCCACAAATCATATAAAGTACCTGGGGGTAACTCTAACCAAGCAAGTGAAAGACATGTATGATAAGAACTTTAAGTCCCTGAAGAAAGAAATTGAAGAAGATATCAGAAGATGGAAAGATCTCCCTTTTCTCATGGATAGGAAGGATCAACATAATAAAAATGGCCATCTTAACAAAGGCAATATACAGATTCAATGCGGTTCCTATTCAAATACCAACTCAATTTTTACAGATCTGGAAAAAACAATTCTCAACTTCATATGGAATAACAAAAGACCCAGAATAGCTAAATCAATCATGTACAATAACAGAACATCTGAAGGTATCACCATCCCTGATTTCAAACTGTACTACAGGGCAATAGTAATAAAAAACAGCATGGTACTGGTATAGAAACAGACCAGTTGACCAATGGAATCGAATCGAAGACCCAGAAATAAACCCACACACCTACGGTCACTTAATTTTTGACAATGAAGCCAAAAACATACAATGGAAAAAGGAAAGCATCTTCAATAAATGGTGCTGATCTAACTGGATGTCAACATGTAGAAGAATGAAAATATATCCATACTTATCACCCTGTACAAAACTTAGGTGGATCAAGGACCTCAACATAAATCCAGATACACTAACATTGATAGAAGAGAAAGTGGGGGAAAGCCTTGAACTCATTGGCACTGGTAGCAACTTCCTGAATAGAATACCAATAGCTCATGCACTAAAACAAACAATCAATAAATGGGACCTTATAAAATTGGAAAGCTTCTGTAAGGCAAAGGACACTGTCCTTAGAACAAAATGGCAGCCTACAGACTGGGAAAGGATCTTCACCAACCCAACATCCGACAGAGGGCTAATATACAAAATATAAATAACTGAAGAAATTAAACACCAAAAAATCAAATAACCCCATCAATAAATGGGGTACAGAGATATACCGAGAATTCATAGAAGAGGAATCTCTAAAGGCCGAGAGGCATTTGAGGAAATGTTCAACATCTTTGGTCACCAGGGAAATGCAACTTAAAACAATTCTGAGATTCCATCTCACACCTCTCAGAATGGCTATGATCAAAAACTCAAATGATATCACATGCTGGCAAGGATGTGGAGAAAGAGGAACACTCCCCCATTGCTGGTGGGACTGCAAACTTGTGCAACCACTTTGGAAATCAATCTGGAGATATCTTAGAATATTGGGAATAATTCTACCTCAAGACACAGCCATACCCCTCTTGGGCATATATCCAAAAGATTCAAAACGAAACCACAAGGACATTGCCTCAACAATGTTCATAGCAGCTTTATTTGTAATAGCCAGAAACTGGAAACAACCCAGATGTCCTTCAAATGAAGAATAGATTAAAACAAACAAACAAAAAAAACTGTGGTACATTTACACAATGGAATACTACACAGCTTTCAGAAATGAGGAAATCATGCAATTTGAAACCAAATGGATGGATCTAGAAAAGCTCATCCTAAGTGAGCTGATGTAGTCCCAGAAAGATAAACATGGCATGTATTCCCTTACAAATGGATATTAACCATACATTACAGGATAACTGTCCTACAACCCACACACCTAAATAGATAGGAACCTAGGATATTTTTTCCTAGGAAAAATTTTACCCACCAGTGAGTCATGGAATCTGCTGCAGGTTAGTGGAACACCATACCCTAGATGGTGTGCCATATCAAGTAAGCACCAGTACAAGTGGAAGCTCTTGGCCCTCACATGACAGAAGATCTGAGGGAGTATGATATGTGAGGACCCACCTCATCTGAGGAGAAGGAGAGTACCAAGTAGAGGAACAAGGAGGGAGGGAGGGAGGAAAGTAAGGAGGGAGGGAAGGAGAGAATGTGGCAGGGAGGGAAGGAGAGAGGAATGGAGGGGCCAGGAGGGGAGGAGGGAGGAAACTATGTTCTAGAAGTAAATAATACTTTTTTAAGAAAAGAGTTAATAAACTTAGAAAGTATAATAAAAATGCAATATAAAATTTTCAAACTATAATTTACCAAATGTATACTTGCTTTACTGGAATGAAAGAAAAATGGCCTTAATTTCAGATTAGAATGTCAGACTGCAGGTGGCCACATAGATTACAAAAACTTGATAGCAGCTTAAAAGTTATTTTTTTTGGTAGATGTATAGGATATTTTAATGGTTTTTTAATTTTTAATTAAAAAGCAGGTAATGGTGAAATTATGCAGTTTGCAGCCAAATGGATGGAATTAGAGAATCTCATCCTGAGTGAGCTAACCCAGACTCAGAAGGATGCATATGGCATCTATTCACTTATAGTAGGATTTTAGCTGTATAGTAGAAGGTATTGATACTACAACTAACACACCAAAAGGACTTGGACATAGACTTTTATTTTTTATTTTTTTATTTATTTATTTTTTATATATTTACATATATATATATATTATATTTTTTAGTCTTTTTTATCTATTTGTCTGCTTATTTGTTTGTTTGTTTTTTTAGTTCTCTCTCCCGAACAATGAGACACTTTTCACTGATGGTACTGCCTCGTAGACCCCAATGAATGAGGAGGCTCTTGGTCCTCATACGACCTCTCAACTGAGATGAGGGACTGTTATATAAGGACACCCCACCCCAGGGAAATGGGATGGAAGGGTTAGGAGGTAAAGAAAAAAAATGAAATGTGATGTTTCGGCCTTTTACTACTAATTGTCATAAACTGTTTAGGATAATTAAGAAATGCAAACTAATGGTTATGCAAGCTGATCATTCTGTTAGGTACTATGACAACCTATTATAGTTATTTTCTAAGCTAATCAGAAATACAGCTACTAAGAGACAAGCAACATCTGCTTACCCTAATATAAGAGATAGATAGGGCCTCTTCAAAAACCTCAAGAGATCTGCAGAATATGGCATTCAAAGATGTTTTCGTAACTTTGGATATTTTTTATATCAAGAAATATCAACTCCTGACAGCACCCCCTATTCTCCTCTAAGTAGAAGATGAGCATCGAAGAATCTCCAGTGGGAGATGACTGAATTAGTCGCAAGCCTATCTCTTGGTAGGAAAAGCCCTTGCTCCAACTGTAGACAGAATGCTGTCCAAAAAGGAAAAAACCTGGAAACAGGTAAGTCGACAGCCTAGCTCTGCCAAGACAGGGTAGGCAAGTCCTTCATAACTCCTGCTCTACAATCAATGTCTGTCAGAGAAGCAGGGCCAAACGACGGAAGTGCGATGCTGTAATGTATGGAGAGAAAATGGGAACTGTCCAGGCAGCCACTGGTATGTTATTTCTTAGTTTGGGAATCTACAGGCCCTGTACTTCCTATAAAATCAGATATATTTATCCCTCTCAGGTCTCTGAGGTGGTTGAAGAACAGATAGCTAGAGTCTCATAATTTAATTTTGAGTTGTTTAGGAGTCAAGAGAGTGTTATAGATCTAAGAAGATGCTGTTAAAATTGTGTTGCAGGTTAGTATGAATGTTGAGTTAGATATAGAACTTTCAATTCATGGAGATGGTTAGATAGTAGAATGTTAAAGTCAGGTACCAAATACATATGGACTGGACATTGGGAATGTATGCTAAGCCATATAACCCTCATACGTGTGGCCTAATTAACTCTGTTGTTTTGTATTTTATTTATTATTATAAGAGAAAGAGCCATTTGTTGAACCGAAAGGGGAAACTGTAGGGGGAAATAAGATATACCTTAAACTTAAAAGAAAAAAAAAGGGAAGAGGATGGGGGGTTGAAGGTGGGAGGATGGGCCTGAAGGGGGGAATAGGGAGGGGACTGCGATTGAGATGTAACTTGAAGAAATAAAAAATAAAGGAAAAAAAAGAAAAAAAGGAAAAAATATTCATTTTAAAAACAAATTATTTTTGCTGGAATATATAATTTTAACTATGTTGATTAGGATGCCTAAATTGATATTTCCAAATATTCATAATATATGTTTAAATCTCTATCACATTTTTATGAAATAAATTTTGTGAAATATAAAAAAAAGCAGGTAACGTGTTTAAAATACTGTAAGTAACTTAAAGGTTACTGCTGTTCAGCCTGGTTTTATAAATCTCCAAGAGTTGAAAAAACTTGGAACTGAGGTAAAATACATGAAATGTGTGGTGTTAGCCCATGCTTTTTACTCCAGCAGAGACAGGAGGATCACTATAGAGTTAGTTGTCTTATAAATTCTATAAATTTACGGTACTCCTCATTAGCTCCACCCTATTTGATAGGAATGTGTAAGACTTAGTCAATTCATTTGCTTCCAAAAGTGACAGAATCAGAATGCTTTATTTTTAAAATAATATTACAATATTAAGTGTTAAAGAGATATGTTCTCTTAAAAACACTGTTATATTCTAGCAGCTGTTAGTGATATACTCTCATCAGATCTCATGTGATATTCTATTCTGCTGCTATTCCTCTTATATCACAGGTGTTATCTTTGTCTGTACCTTTGTTTCTGTCTGTCTCTATAGGCTCTGTATCTCCATCATCAGCATCTCTCTCCATCTCTGTTATCATTATCTACTTGCCAAATCTGTCTATTCCACCATCTCTGTCTATCCAGATCTGTCTTTATAGCAACCACATGAACGTATTGTGCTGGGCTTTTTTTGGTGAGGGTAGAACAGAGAACTTCTATCATTCACTGCATTTCAAAGGGAAGCACTAGTGTAAATTGAATGCATTATTTGAAATAAGTTTTTATATCAATCCGTTTGCTGGTGTCTAAATGTTTTCCATTATTGTACAAGGACTTCTTTTTACTATAAACATTTCTAAGCTCTCCAAGACTATTATTGTGATGAAGTTCAGTCAAGTGACATAAAACCTATCTAGTCCATAACCACTTTAGTTTAATTTACAATGCTGAATGTAGACTACTAATATTCTAGGGTAAAATTACATTAATGGAAAGATCAAAATAAATTACATTTGAAGAAGAAACATTTCACAGAAGAAATCACTAGGGAAGATGTGAACTGAGTCCCCAAAAAAACAGTACAAAGCATGAACAAAGCATGGGAACATGCAGGTAACATTAAACACATACAAGAGAGTTATGCCCATCGACAACAAGTAGGACAGAGACACTTGATTCACTTCAAGTTTCATTATCATATCTTAAAATACACAAATATGAACAACTGATGATGGTTATCATGGAAACAGTAATTGTATGTCTTTCCTCTAAGTGTTAATATTGTTTCTTTCTATGTGATATTAGTGTCACCTTTTTCTCATCATATCCTTTTCCACAAGTCATTGCTTCTGAAACCACATGTCCGAAGAAGCCTATTCACTACTTTTTTTGGTGCTCATTACTTTCTCGGCATGGCATTGCAAGTATAAAATCTCCCTACCTCTTTGACCAATTTTGTATCACTTTCAGATATATTTTGGTCTTTCAATCCTGAACTTGACTGCAGAGCCTAAAAATGTTCTTACACTAGTGTGAAAGGCATAAGAAGTTTATGGGAGATGTCACACCTCTTTGTCACCCAAGGTTTTGGATGTCCTTCCCCATAATACAGGAGGAACCTTGTGAGGAAAATGAGCCTCTGTGAGGGATTGTCACCCACCCCTATACTGCAGGTTTTGAGTAATTTATACAATTCTCTCACTCCAAAATAAATTGTAGTGAGATTCATTTAAAAGCATTGCAATTTGGGATAGTCACGGATATTGACAGTCTTTTTCCAATAGGAAGGTATTATACTTACTTATTGAGATAAGAGACAACTGCGAAAAGGAGAAAGCAGAGTGCAAAAGAATCAGCTGAAACACATCTAATGTATAGCCCTGTAAAACACTGAGCATGTCGTTATATGAAAAGGGTAGTGTCTGAAGGAAAAAACTGTATGTTTCGGTATATACAATTAGTCTGACCTTTAGAAAGCTTAAGGAAGAAAATATGTGAGTGAAGAAACCAGAAAGCATGGTCATAAGAAAGCAAGACATTTGAGATTCTCAGAAACAAGTATCTTTTATTTAGTTCATGGAGAGGTCCAGAATTATGACTATCAATGGCATTGCAGTTCCATGCTAATTATATGCCATTGCTTCCATAGGGATGTGAGTTGATCATATTACATAGGTGCGATTGATTTCTCATGTGTTCACAAAGCATAAAATGTCTCAACACATGTTAGAAAAGGATAGTTGAACTGAATTTATCAGTTTCTTATTGGTTGTTAGTCAATTATGTTGGTTAGCAATTTTGAGAAATAACCAGAATGAGTTTTCTTTCTATATTATCCTCTGCACTGTTAATAAATACCTTAGATAAGCAGCCAAGACCTAGGCAATTTACTGACACCTTTCTAGTACACACTAATGTTTAAAGATGCCTGGAAAATATGATTTTACAAGGAAAATTATTAGTAAAATCATAATTTTGCTCCTTTCTAAAATTTATTTTTATTTGGTTTTTATCTGTATAAATGTTTGTCTGAGGTATTTATTTGTAACATGTAAATAATGGCTGAGTGTGAAGGCCAGAAGAGGATGTCAGATCCCCTGGAACAGAAGTGCAAGGTAGCTGTAAGCTGCCATGAAGATGATTACTGGAATCTCAGGTGTTTGCAAGAGCAGCAAGTTATCTTAACCATTGCATCATTTTCCTGCTCTTTGTCTCTCTCTAAAACATGATAATCATTGCTATTATTACTCAATTAACATTAATTGAAATGAATATTAATGCTTTATTATGAGTGATGTGCTACCATTATATGAGAGAATTATTATATCTAATTATAATTTCCTTAAAATATATTTGATTGAAATTAGGTAAATGAACTGTACCATAATAATTATACCCTAACCTCTGATGCTCATTACAGGTTATTCAATCATCATATAACAATTCAACTATTAAATACATGAAAGTATACATATATCATAATTTTTAAATTATAAATATATCAGTATCTCCTCTTTGATAGGATATAATGTGAACAACCTACACCAAAGCAAAGACAATTATATTCTCAGTTTGGAGAATAGCTTATAGGACAGTAGCATTGACCATGGGAGGGCTTTGGAGGGAACCACGTTTGACAGGCAGACACCAGCACTTGACCTTCCTCTGGCGCCTTGAATGATTTGATTCCTGAGGCAATAACCTGTACTAGGTCACCAAGAATCATCACTAATAACCGAAATAACAAGTTATCATAAATGTAAATAACATGTGTATTAAAAGTAGGAGATACATTTCCTAGAGAGGAAGAACTTCTTCTCAAATAAGTGCAGTATATGAATAGAGGTTTTTTTTTAGAGTTTTTTTTCCTTAATAATAAAAGAAACTGAATTTTGATCTTTGTATATTGATACAAAATTAAGGTTAACTCTTTTTAAGGTATTGTAACAAGTAATGCTTAAAAATGAAATGTGAAGTTTTGGCCTTTTGTTACCAACTGTTATAAACTGTTTAGGATAATTAAGAAATGCAAACTAATAGTCATTCAAGCATGTCATTTTGTTTGGTACTAGGGCAATCTATCACAGTTATTTTCTAAGTTAATCAGAAATCAAGTTGCTAAGAGACAAGCAACATTTGCTTATCCAAATATGAGAGATAGATAGGGTGGTCTTCAAAAACCTCAAGAGATCTGCAGACTATGGCATTCAAAGATGTTTTCTTAACTTAAGATTTTTGGATATCGAGATATATCAGTGCCTCACAGCACCCCTGTTCTACTCCAAGTAGAAGATGAGCATTGAAGAATCTCCAATTGGAGGTGGTTGAATTAGTGGCAAGCCTATCACTTGGCAAGAAAAATCACTTGCTTCAACTGTAGACAGAATGCTGTCCAAATAGGACAAAACTTGGAAGCAGGTAAATCAACAGCCTCGCTCTGCCAAGACAGGGTAGGCAAGTCCTTCATAATTCCTTCTTTACAATCAATGTCTGTGAGAGAAACAGGGCCAAAAGGCTGAAGCTTGATGCTGTAATGTATGGAAAGAAAATGGGAATTGTCCAGGCAGCCACTGGTATGTCATTTCTTAGTTTTGGAAGCTGCGGGCCCTGTACTTCCTACAAAATCAGATATATTTATCCCTCTCAGGTCACTGTTGTGGTTGAAGACTAGATAGCTAGAGTCTCATAGTTAAATTTTGAGTGGTTTAGGAATTAAGAGGGTGTTCTGGATCTAAAAAGATGTTTTTGTGATGCATGTTAGGATGGAAGCTGAGTTGGATACAGAACTTTAAACTCATGGAGATGGTTGGAAGGTAGAATGTTAAAGTCAGGTGCCAAATACATACGGATTGGACATTGGGAATGTATGCTAAGCCATATAATTCTCATAATTGTGGTCAAATTATTTTTGTTGTTTTGTATTGCATTTGTTGTTATAAGAGAAAGAGACATTTGTTGGACTGAAATGGGGAGTGGTTGAGGGGAATAGGATATACCTTAAATTAAAAAAAAAACAATAAGGGGATTGGGGGATTGTGGGGGAAGAGGGTGGGAGGGTGGGACTGGAGGGGTGATTAGGGAGGGGATTGCGATGGAGATGTAACTTGAAGAAATAAAAAAAATAAATTAAAAAAAATAGTAAGCACATAAATGTGGAAGAAAAGAACATTACTCCAGGCATAACTTGCAGTGAAGCCACATTTCCAAAGAGGCATAAATGAAGCACTCCATGACTGTGAATATAAATGAGTACAAAGGTAGCTAGTTCATGATCGAATATCAGTTCAAATTTAACTGTAAAAAGTATATTTAAGTAGGACAGTAAAACACTACATTTTCTCTGCTACTTAAGGGCTCTGTGGGTCAGCAGGTGGCCCTGCACTTTGTACTTCTGGTTGACAGAACATACACATGACAAAGGATCTCTGACAGTTGACAAAGTACATATTCTGTCTTCAGAAAGAAAATGTTTGCAAATACCCTGCCAAGTTTAATGAAGAGCTGTGACAAACATCTCTGTAGTTTATTAAGTCATATTTGTCCATTCAGTGATTTTTTTTTCTCCACATTACATGAGAATAAGCATTTGAGAACCAAACTCTACTGAGGCCAACACACAACACATAATATAAAAAGTTAATACATATTCAATGACATATTCCTAAGGCTTTTATTTTTAATATTTCTGTCCTTGGCTCCATGAGACCTTATATCTCATAGGTACAACATTGTCATGACCAGTAAATGGTCCTTTTTATGGCTATAGTAATTGTGGTTATGCCACATGCTTTCTAAGGGATGAACATGAAAAAAAGTGAAACTAATCATTTAAATTAGTTTCAGTAATACTGTTCTTGGCATAGAATAGACTCCATGAATCTTTTGCAGCTATTTTAACTCACAGCACACCAGCTTTGTAGATTTAACTCCAAACCTATTCTATATTTTCTTGACCTTGGACACTTATTAACATTTTATGATTCTGGGACAGTACTTACTCTATAATGACCATACTCTTTTATGATCTATTATAATAATAGATTATACAATTATTATATGGGATAATACATTAAAATCCTCTGAAATTTTAAAAAGCCTCTGAGCAAAATTAGTCTAACAAGGTAAAAGAAAAGATCTAGTTCTGTTTGCTTAAACTTTGTCCTTTTTCATTGAAAGAGAGGGCTCACTTAGCAAAATTTATGACCACTGTGAGGAATTTTCTTAGGCCAGAAAATATCCATTCTTAACCTAGAGTGAGAGGTTAGGTGTTAATATTTATTTTCATACAAACAAACAAAAAAAAGAAACCCTTATCATTATCCTTATAATTAACTGCTTAATATAATTAAATATTATTTTTCCATTCTTTTAACTATAAAATTCATCTTATAACAAAAACCAAAACTTCATACATAAGTATAGTTAGCCAAATTATGTATCAATACTAATACTGGCAATCAGTAATTCAGAAGAAAAAATAAGAACAATAGAAAACATGCAATGGGTGACTTTGCTTTCTTTTTTCTTTTCCTTTCTTTCTTTTCTCCGTTCATGGTTTGGTTTCCAGAAAGTAAAATGAAATATTCTCATAACTGTCACTGAAAGTTACTCGGCAGGGTGCCTCTTAATCATGCTTGCAGTAAACAGAAATGTAAAGCCTCTAAAATTACTGGAAGACTAATATCTAAATGAGCATAAAGTAGAAGTAGACAGAGATGCACAAAAGATCCCAAGAACTTTTTACTTTCATGTGTTCGTTAGGGTTCCAACTTAATGCATTTTTTATTGCCCAAAATTTTATTTCATTTGCATTTTAACAGGGTTTTATTCAAGTTAATCCTTTTTCTTCTTTTGATAAGAATGTGTTCTGCAGTTACAGCAAAAATGCCTAAAGAACAGGGAGAAAAAAAAAACCCTGAAATTGTCATCTTGTAGCTAAAAACTTAATTTGAGGACTCACAGTGGCTCTGATGATAAAGTGATTGCATGAGAGGATGAGGATGAGGGTTTGCATCTTTGGAACCCACATGAAAGCCAGGTAGACTAGAATGGTGATGGCTTAGAATCTTAGCACTCTGGAGCCAGAAAGAGTGCATCCAGGAGCTCAAGAGTTCTAACTAAACAAGCAAGAACCAGTAAGCCAAGGGTTTAGTAAGAGACACCGACTCAATTAATATGAAGTTGAAGGCAGTTGTGGAAGACACCAAGTTTCGATTTTGAACTTCCACACTTGCATACATATGTACAAACTACTACACACACATGTATATGGACATACAAGCACATGCATCAAGTATATTCATAGTTGTTTATATTTGTCACAGCTAATTAAAGAAGATACACATCTTTTCACAGATCTTTATATCATTTTTTCAGCACCAAAAACCAACATCTCATGGATTATAACAAACTCTATCTCAAGATGAGCGATTTTAGTCATTTATGCTAAACACTAGTTAAGGAAGATGTAGTAATAATACAGTCTAGTTTTGTGAGTGTAAACAATGAAAAATTAGACACTTGTAAGAAACAGAATATCTTTTCACAACATACATAAGCATGTAATATCATGTATCAGCAAATGCCTTTGCACATAAATAATTTTAACTAGAGTTTGAAATATGAAAATCTGGTCAGTAACATGTTAATAAAATGGAAAAATAACATTGGTAATTGAAAGGAGCATGTTTTCAATCTTAATTTTAGTAGTTTTGAGGCTACCGCATACAGATACAGTAAAACCAAGTTATGACAAGGGCCATTAGACAACAGAAGGAGAGCAACAGTTCCACTCAAGATGCCAAATAGTCAGGGAAAGAAGGGAAGAGAGAGAATTTAAAAATATCACCAAGTCTAGGTCAATCAAGCTCCATTGCCAACTGGAAGTAGTTTTATTTGTATCATGTGTTGAGTACATTGGTCTCCTAGGTATACAATCATTTCTAAGTTGTTTTAAAATTTTATTTTAGTTAAATTATATGTGATTTCTGAGGTAATTATGATGATGATTTTCATTTTTGATGTTTGCTAGTATATTAGATTCTTAAATTGTACTTGAACATTTCATTATCCTAGCAGCTTAGCATTTGGTACATTAAGAAAAAAATATTATGTAGTGCCTTCGTATATGTATTTATGTTGAACACTGAATCTTTATGGGTTTTGTGAATGAAACACTGTAAGTCTCTATTGTGGAAAACAGCACATGCTTGAATTATAGAACACAGATAAGTCACACTATTACTGATTTCAAAACTTTACCTCTACTGGCTAGCTTTCATAATACTGAAAGATGTGATGCACAATAATAGAGGAGACAAGAAAGTATCAGTCTCACCCAGCCATGTACATTGTGTGCTGCAGTAATAACTGTCCTGACAATATATTTTCACTGGTGTCGAATAGGCCTGAATGTGAAAGAAATGACCAACTACTTTCTGATTGGGTTTAAGACCCATTTCACAATTTGAAAACAATGTCTTGTGTCATTATCAGTGCCAAGAACCCTTGGCTATATAGTTCACAGACTTTAAGGAAAATCCTTCAGCTATTATTCTGATAAATGGACACAGTACTAAAATAGCTCTTATTGACTAGTACTATGTATGTCTCCTGGTGATTCCCTGAACTCTGATCAGAGAAACTTCATGTAGTAGATAGTAATTAACATATATATCCACATCTGATTGGTATCCAAAGAATAAGGGTCAGTGGAATGCCCAGAACAAAATCATACATCTATATCAAACTCTGGCTGCCAAGACTCAGGGGTTTTGTGAATAGGAAACTGAAAGTGTGTAAGGCCCGAATGTCATGGATGACTAGAGTGAAACAGCGTTTTCCAGACACCGCAGAGCACTGGCAACTCTTGCTCAAGCTCAACTCAGAAAACATTCCACATGGAGTAGGAGATGAACATGAAGTCCCATCTCTAGCTGAGGAGCTATTCACAACTGATACCAGCTGGGAGAGAAAAGATGTTATTTTTTGTTTTGTTTTTGTTTTTAGGGGTGTAACCTCATGGAAGGTTGATCACATTTGAAGAGATGACTCCTTTCCTAAGAGTATTTGAGAAATAGACATTGGATTCAATGGAGTTTTATAAAAAGGATACATGAAATTGGGTGGGTAGGGAGTTGTGAGTGGATCTGGGAAGAGTTCAGAGAGAGAGGTTATATAAAACTATATGGGTCCTTCTATCTTCACCCTCTTCCTCCATCTCTTCCCCTACGCTCCAACTAATGTTTGGTAATGAGTCTCAGCATCTGTTTTGAGGGGACAAGAACTCTACAAGAAGACTAACAGAGTCAACTACCTGAGGTCCATGGGAGCTCACAGAGGCTGAAGCACCAATCAAAGAGCATGCATGAATTGGACCTATGCCCCTACACATATATAACCATAGCCCTGTTATGCTGAGATGGGATGGTAGAGGTGTGTAGGGGGCTTTCCTTTTCTGAGAAGAAGGGGAGACAGAATGGGAGAAAAGGGCAAGGGGGTGAGACCCCAAGGAGAGGAGAGATGGAGGGAGGTATATATGATAGAGATGTAAAAATGAATAAATAAATAAACTTATTAATAAAAAAGGAAAACTATGTGGTGTGTGTGTGTGTGTGTGTGTGTGTGTGTGTGTGTGTGTGTGTGTGTGTGTG
>CAJQZJ010031536.1:1489353-1599956 GCA_907164525.1 Lophiomys imhausi
GAAAAGTAAAAGATATAAATCCCTGTGACTAAACTACTAAACTTTGTTTAACAAGATTATTTAGCAACTTGTAACTATTTCCCCTAAATGACAACAAACCCCATCAAATGACCCCCGTCCAAAAAAAAAATCACCCACCTTACCTTCTCAGACTCTTAAAATTGCTTCCTATTGATGTGGGACATAGGAAACCTGTTTGAGGCCCAATTAAGAATTGGAAAATGGTTAAGCAAGTTAATAATAGCATTTGTTGTCCAGTCTTTTTGTGTCAAGCTATTTAAATGACCTGAGAAGTTTGTAGTCAGAAGCTGAACTTTGTGTAGGAAAGTTCAGGGCTTTACTGAAGTCTGGCTGAAACAGTCTGATCACCAAATTCAATGGCAGTTATTGCTCATGTGGTTTATGCTAGAACAATTGTATTTTATATGCTAATCAACTGTTTTGATAAGTTTTTACTCATCTTTTATTTTTAAAGGTTTATTTTACATTGAACTGTGTGTAGTATGTGTTTCTGTGTGGCTGCATACATGAGTGCAAGTGGTCATAGGGGCCATATTCTTCACATCCCCTTGAGCCTAGAGTTATAGGTGGCTGTGATCTGTTCAAATCATGCCAATTATTTTGTGTCAGTAAGTGAGAAAATAAACTAATGAAGGTAGAAAAACATATGAACATATTTTGCAAAAGGAAGTATAGTAGTTGGCATGATGAATGCTCCCCATTGTCTTGATAATTTAAACACTTAGCCCCCAGTGGTTGGGATGGTTTTGGGAGGTTTACGAAGTACAGACTTGTGGAGGAAGTACATTACTAGGAAAGGACTTTGATTGATTGATTATGATGATGATGCGAGCAATATGAAAAGCTTCACCTACTTCCAGTTCACTGTCTTTACTTCATGTTTACAGTTCAAGATGTGAGGTCTTGGCTTGCTGCCCTTGACACCATGCCTGTTGCTTGCTGTAATGCTTCTCTGTCATCATTATAATTCCAAATAAATTCTTTGTCATAAGTTGACTAGGTGTTTGACCTAGTTGTCACAGCTTAAGTTGAACATGTTTTATAACAGCAGCAGAGTAATATAGATAGGATACAAAAGACCTTAAAGTATGTGGAAAGGTGTGATTCCATATTAGTTAGCATGAAGTAAGCAGTCTTTCAATAAGCTATCACCACATGGGGCAAAAACAAAATGATAGGTAAATTTGTGTCCCACTGCAGTTCAGGTGATAACATAAATTAGAAAATTTTCAAAACTTTTAACCTATTGAAAATTTCCAATTTATGGAAATTTGTAGAAACAGCTCTTCAAACTATTGAAAGTAAATACATAAGCTAGCATTTCTAGTCTTGTCCACTCAAGAAACAAGGATTCATATCACAAAACTGTACATATAAGTGTTTGCTATCAACATACTCAATGGATGAGCTTTTTCTTGTGTTAATTAAATCAGTGATTCAGGAAGATGACTAAAATGGGAGTTGGGTCTATTGTATTTTGAACATAAATCAGAATAAGTAAGAGAATCTGCATGATCTGTAAACACAAACAATTCTCTCCTGCTTTGCTTATTTCCCCATGAAGCCATTAAGTCACAGCAACTTCAGAGACTGAGAAGGATCATTTTATATAAATATAAAGTAACAAAAATTAAAGAACAAGTTATGAATTTGAGGAGTGGAGAGGACAAGAAAGGGTCTGGAGGAAGGAAATGGAGGGGTGAAAATGATGTAAATCAAATGTTCATATAATGTTCTCATTTTTTTAATTTTAAAATTTGTATTAATTACATATGCAAATAATTTTCAAACAATAGAATTTTAGAATTATATATTTTTAATATAAATTATCAAATGTTTTTTGAACAATGTTAATTTTTTGGCTAGTTATAATGCATTTTTAGTATCATACTTATTTTTGAAAAACGTATTTGATTAACATTCCATCAAACATAATATTTTGTATATTGAATACATAACATTTCAGGGTATTTTAAAATGTAATCCATAGTGATTATAACTTTATATATCCTCAACTACTTGTTTTTGTATTCTATGAAAAGTGGTATTTTATCAATTTGTTCTTCCTATGTTGGTGGGAAACAAAAATTTTTAAAAATCACTTTACACAGCATACTATGTTTAATTTTAATGACAAAAGTATTATCAAAACTCACCTTATATATTCATTCTTGAAATTGATATCTTAACTTCAAAGAGCTACAATAATTTATATAACTTGAAATTTCAGTTACAGTTGATTCACAGTGTTAAAAAAGTGTTCATCAATTTAATCACTTAAAGCTAGCACTTCAATTTCACATTGTGTTCATTTTCCACAGTAACTTTTCTCTGCTCTTTAGTAAGCAAATATAATTCCAATGAAAACACTTCTTAAATACTCAAAGTACATCTTGTTCTTATATTTAGGATATTGTAAAATGCCTTTAAAATCACATTTGAAAAACTTGTTTAAGAGAATAAACTTTTTGAATGCATTCTGCCACTTTATTTATGCATAATTACTGCTTTTGAGGTTTTGAATATAGTTTAGGATGGATGAAGTATATTACAAAGCAAGGACAGCTTCATAATGTCACATTACACTGATAATTTGGCAGTGACCTCAACTTGAAACAGAAAATATGTAAGCATTGCAAGATACAAGACAATTGAAATAACTCCTTGTATTTTATCAGACCATCATGGAATAAAGCTTAACTTCAAGAACAACAGAAACAACAGAAAGCCTACAAACTCCTGGAAACTGAACAACTCTCTACTCAATGATCTCTGGGTGTGGGAAGAAATTAAAAAAAAAAATTAAAGACTTTGTAGAATTCAATGAAAATGAAGACACAACATACCTAAACTTATGGAACACAAAGAAAGCAGTGCTAAGAGGAAAACACTGAGCACCTTCAAAAAAGATTAGAGAGTTCTTTTACAACAATTTAAAAAGACGCCTTAAAGATCTAGAAAAAAAGAAGCAAACACATCCAAGACGAGTAGACTGAAGTAAATAATTAATCTCAGTGCTTAAATAAATAGCTTAGACACAAAGAAAACAATATAAAGAATCAATGAAACCAAGTGTAACCAAACTTTTTAAATTATCAAGTATTTATTAACAATATTCACTTATAAAAAATACAAACACTTAACTACTAATCCTACAAATTCCTACAACCCCTTTAACCTAACCACTAAACCTATTGATAATTATTACAACTTTTTCCTTACCTTTTAGAAGGATATAGTCTCTGGGGCAGGTCCTCAGTCGTCAGGAACACAATCTCTGTTGTAGATTCTTTAATGCACTTAGCAGTCTTTTTTCTGGAATATCTCAGATGCAGGTTCATCAGGGTAAATTGGCTATCTCAGTCTCACCTTAAATAAGGCTTGAGGCTTTCTTCTCTCTGGAAGACCCCAGCTGTCTGTAGGCCAACTTATTTCCTTCACATCAGCAAACCTGCTGCTCTGCCTCAGTCCTTAAAGCCGGCCACAGTTTCTTTTAGGTCACTGTTCGGACAAGTCAAACCCCTCTAGGCAAAAGCTGAGCCACAGGGTTTAGTCCTTGGCCTTTTGCTGTCTTGCTGAGGCTTTCTCTGCTCACCAGCTTCTTTAGCCTCAGGGAGATCTGACCATCAGTTCACCAGCACTTTCTCCATCAGAACTCGCTAGCATGGAATCTCTCTAACATGGGGGCCTCTAGGATGGGGCTCCATGCACTTGTTCTTAAATAGGAGCTCTCCTTGTTCCACCTGTTTCAGCTTAATTTGGGCTCCACCCACTTAGCAGCTGAAAATAATGCCACGCCAAATACTTTGTTTCTAGTCCATTAAGTCTTTCCTGTTTTTCCTGGCTTCAACCTTGTTTTTCAGTCCACTAAGTCTCCTGTTTGTTTCCTGTTTTCATCTGACTTCATCCTTGTTTTTCTACAAGCTGATAAGCTAATTGCTCACAGCCAAGTTGATCTTCATGCCCCGAATTAAGAGACTGTATCAGAAACCCCTAGATCTTTTCTAAATATAATTTAATTAATCTAACTCCCTACAACCAAGAGCTCTTTCTCTGAGAAAATCAACAAGATAGACAAACCCCTAGCCATACTAAAAGGCAAAAGGACAGTATCCAAATTAACAAAATCAGAAATGAAAAGGGGGGCATAACAACAGATACTGAGGAGCTCCAAAAAAATCATTAAGTCTTACTTCAAAAGCCTATATTCCACAAAATTTGATAATCTAAATGAAATGAATGATTTTCTTTATTGATTTCCCTTACCAAAGATAAATCAAGATCAGGTTAACAAGTTAAGCAATCCTAAAACCCCTAAGGAAATAGAAGCAGTCATGAAAAGTCTCCCAATCAAAACAACCCCAGGGCCAGATTGTTTCAGCACAGAATTCCACCAGACTTTCAAAGAAGAACTCATACTAATACTCCTCAAACTATTCCACAAAGTAGAAAGAGAAAGAACATTGCCAATCTCATTCTATAAAGGCATAGTTCCCCACCCTGATACCTAATCCACACAAAGACTCAATAAAGAAACAGAATTTCAGATCAATTTCCCTCATGAACATTGATACAAAAAATACTAAATAAAATACTGACAAACCAAATCCAAGAACACTTAAAAAACACCATCCACCATGATCAAGTAGGCTTTGTCCAATGGATGTAGGATGGTTTCACATGAAAACCCATCAATGTTATCCATCATACAAAAAGTTTAAAGGAAAAAAAACACACATGATCATCTCACTAGATGCTGAAAAAGTCTTTGACAAAATCCAAAACCCTTTCATGATAAAAGTATTGGAGAGATCAGGGATACAAGGCCCATACCTAACCACAATAATGACAATATACTGGAAACCAATAGCCAACATCAAATTAAATGTGTAGAAACTAAAGCAATTCCATTAAAATCAGGGACAAGACAAGGCTGTTCACTCTCTCTGTATGTACTCAACATCATACTTCTTCCAGCTACAGCAATAAGACAACTAAAGGAGATCAAGGGGATACAAATTGGAAAGGAAGAACTCTAAGTATCCCTATTCGCTGTTGATATGATAGTATACATAATCAATCCACAAAATTCTACCAGAGAACTCCTATAGCTGATAAACACCTTCAACAAAGTGGCTGGATACAAAATTAACTCAAAAAACAAATCAGTATCCCTCCTTTACACAAATGATGACTGGGCTGAGAAAGAAATTAGAGAAATAATACCCTCTACAATAGCCACAAACAATATAATTATCTTGATATAACTCTAACCAAGAAAATCAAAGACCTGTGTGACAAAAACATCAAGTCTCTGAAGAAGGAAGTTGAAAAAGATATTAGAAAATAGAAAGATTTCCCATGCTCATGGATCAGTAGGATTAACATAGAAAAAATATTCTACAGATTCAATGCAGTTCCCATGAAAATCCCAGCACAATTCTTTATAAACCTGGAAAGAATGATTCTTAATTTCACATGGAAAAATAAAAAACCCTAAAGAGTGAAAACAGTCATGCACAATAAAAGAATCTCTGTAGGTATCACCATCTCTGACTTTAAGCTGTAGTACAAAACAATACCCTATGATAGCGGCATAAAATAGAAAAGTTGATAATGGAATCAAATCAAAGACCCAGAAATAAACTCAACCACCTATGGAAACTGAATTTTTGATGAAGATGCCAAAACCATACAATGGAAAAAAGATAGCATCTTCAACAAATGGTGCTGGTCTAACTGAATATCTGCATGTAGAAGAATGCAAAGAGATCCACATTTATCTCCCTGCACAAAAGTCAAGTCCAAGTGGATCAAAGACCTCAATATAAAACTGGATACACTAAAGCTAACTGAAGAGAAAGTGGGGAAAAGCCTCATTGGCACAGGAGATAACTTCTTGAATAGAATAACGATAGCTCTGGCTCTAAGACCAACAATCAATAAATGGGACCTTATGAAACTGAAAAGCTTCTGTTAGGTAAAGGGCACTGTGAATAGGACAAAACAGCAGCCCACAGGATGGGAAAAGATCTTCACTAACCCTACATCCAACAGAGGGCTAATATCCAAAATATATAAAGGACATAAGAAATTAAACACCAAAAAAACCCCCAAAGAATTCAATTTAAAAAAATGTGGTACAGAGCTAAAACAAAATTCACTATAGAGGAATCTGTTATGGCTGAGAAACTGTTGAAGAAATACTCAACCTCCTTACTCATCAAGCAAATGCAAATCAAAAGATTCTGAAATTCCATCTTACACCCACCAGATTGGCTAAAATAAAAAACTCAAATGATTGCACATGCTGGCCAAGATGTGGAGAAAGGTGAATAATCCTCCATGGCTGATGGAAATGCAAACTTGTACAACTACTTTGGAACTCAATCTGGTGATTTCTCAGAAAATTGGGAATAGCTCTACCTCAAGACCCAACTATATCCCTCCTGGGAATATACCCAAAATATGTTTCACCAAAACCCAAGGACATTTCCTCAACTATGTTCATAGTTGTTTTATTTATAATAACCAGAAACTGGAAACAACCTAGATGTCCCTCAAGAGGAATGGATAAAGAAATTATGGTACATTTACAGAATGGAATACTGCTCAGTTATTAGAAACAAGGACATTATGAAATTGCAGGCAAACAGATGGAACCAGAAAAGATCATCCTGTGAGATAATCATACCTAAAGACACACATGGTATATACTCACACATATGCAGATGTTAGCCATTAGTGCTGGATAACCATGTACAATCCAGACCCAAAGAAACTAAATAACAAGGAGGGCTCTAGGGATGATGTTTGAATCTTTTAAACTAGGTGAAATAAAATAGATATTGGAAGTGAATGGAGAGAGGGAATTGGACAGGAACATAACATAACTGTCATCTGAGAGGCTTTAACTAGCAGATAATGGAAACAGAGGCAGACCCACAGCCAAAGCAGCAAAACTCAGGAATCCTTGTGGAAGAGTTAGGTTAAGATTTGATAGAGGCTGCAGAGTCAAAGACATCAGAAGAAGACATACATAGCCAATTAACTCAGACACAGGGGTGCTCTTAGCAACTCAACCCGGAACCAAAGAATATGTATGGACTAGTCCTAGGTCCACTACACATATGAAGCTAATGAGCAGCTTGGTTCTTAAGTGGATCCCTTAACAACTGGAGCATGGACTATCTGTGGCTTGTATGTTGCCTCCCTATGCATCTCATTTTCCTAGCAGAGCTCCTTTGCCTCAGTGGAAGAGGAGACACTTAGTCCTGATGCAATTTGATATGCCAGAGTGGTATTGGGTTGGTATAGGGTAGGGGGGAGCTTTGGGGGAAGTGGGTGTGAGGGTGGCACTGGGAGAAGAGGAAAGGGGAAAGAGGAAAGAGGGGGGATATGATTGGGATGTAAAATAAACAAATAAATTAAATAATGAAAAAATAAATGCAGATGCATGTAATTAATGAAAAATTAGCCTTTTCTTTGAATATTTTAAGGGTATGAGCTGTATAAGCATATATGATATGGATCCTCTGTATCATGAATCCTTATGAGTCAGAAGTCTAGGCCATATGAATGTTTCTGGAATGTTCCAACATCAGAAATTTTGGAAAAAAATGAAAAATTCATAGAAGTTACCTTGATCACTAGTATGGTATGTGAGATTCAAACTACATGCACTTCCAGAATGTTTGTAGACAACCATCAAAAACTGACTGCATTTATTCCAGAATCACACACAGGGAAACTTTTCAGACTAGAATATGCATTTTTTCTTTTTTTTTAATTATAATGTTTATTTATTACCTCAAGTTACATCTCTATCATAGTGCCCTCTTTCAACCCCTCCCAGTTCCACCCAACCACCCTCTTCTCCCCCTCCCACCCATCCTACTCCTCCAATGTGGAATGTTCCTACAAAGCAGTTCCTCACAGTTCAACAGTCATATGAAAGCTAAGAGCTTCCTCTTGCACTGGGGGCCTACATGGTAGCACCCTTAGGGCAAATTGTCCCATTGATAGATACCAAAATCTATGTTTCTAATCCTTTTGGTGTGTTGGTTGTAGGATAGTTATCCTGTACTATTTGGCTAAAATCCAATTATAAGTGAGTAGGTGCCATGTGCATTTTTATGAGTCTGGGTTAGCTCACTTAGGATGAGCTTTTCTAGTTCCATCCATTTTGCTGCTAACTTCATGATTTTCTTGTTTCTAATAGCTGAGTAGTATTCCAATGTGTAAATGTACCACAATTTTTTATCCTTTGTCAGCTGAGGGACATGTGGGTTATTTCCAGTTTCTAGCTATTACAAATAAGGCTACTATGAACATAAATGAGGCAAAGGACACTGTCATTTGAACAAGACAGCAACCTACAGATTGGGAAAAGATCTTTACCAACCCGACTTCCGACAGAGGGCTAATATCCATAATTTGCAAATAACTCAAGAAATTAAACACCAAGAAACCAAATACCCCAATGAAAAAACCGGGAAATAGAACTAAACTGAGAATTCACAAAGGAGGAATCTCTTTTGGCAGTGAGACATTTGATGAAATGCTCAACTTCCTTAATCATTAGAAAAATGCAACTCACAATTTTAAAACATCTTCTTAGATCCAGAACACCCTCTTGATTCCTAAACAACTCAAAATTTAACTATGAGACTCTAGCTATCTATTCTTCAACCACCTCAGAGACCTGAGAGGGATAAATATATATGATTATATATGAAGTGCAGGGCCTGCAGCTTCCAAAACTAAGAAATGACATACCAGTGGCTGCCTGGACAGTTCCCATTTTCTCTCCATACATTACAGCATCAATATTCAGCCATTTGGCCCCATTTCTCTGACAGACATTGATTGTAGAGCAGGAATTATGAAGGATTTACCTACCCTGTCTTGGAAGAGCTAGGCTGTCCACTTACCTGCTTCCAAATTTTGTCCTTTTTGGACAGCATTCTGTCTACAGTTGAAGCAAGGGATTTTTCTTGCCAAGAGATAGGCTTGCCACTAATTCAACAATCTCACACTGGAGATTCTTTGCTGCTCATCTTCTACTTGGAGTAGAATAGGGGGTGCTGTCAGGAGCTGACATGTCTAAGAAGATGTTTTTAAAATTGTGAGGCAAGTTTGTATAAAAGCTGAGTTACATATAGAACTTTAAACTCATGGAGATGGTTAGATAGTAGAATGTTAAAGTCAGGTGCTAAATACATATATACTGGACATTGAGAATGTATGCTAAGCCATATAACTCTCATAATTGTGGCCTATTTATTTCTGTTGTTGTGTATTGTATTTATTGTTATAAGAGAAAGAACCATTTGTTGGACTGAAAGGGGGAGCTGCTGGGGGGGGAAAGATATACCTTAAACTTAAAAAGAAGGGTAGAGGATTGGGGGTTGAGGAGGAAGAGGGTGGAAGGGTGGGACAGGAAGGGGGAGTAGGGAGGGGATTGTGATTGAGATATAACTTGAAGAAATAAAAATAAATTATAAAAAAAGAAAAATGCAACTCAAAACAACTCTAAGATTCCATCTCACATTGGTCAGAATGGCTAAGATCAAAAAATCAAATGACATCACATGCTGGCAAGGTTGTGAAGAAAGGGGAACTCTCCTCCATTTCTGTTGGGAGTGTAAACTTGTACAGCCACTATAGAAACCAGTCTGGTGATATCTTAGAAATGTTGGAATAACCCTACCTCAAGACCCAGCCATATCACTTCTGGGTATCCACCCAAAGATTCCTCACCAAACCACAAGGGCATTCTTTTATTATTATTATTATTATTATTATTATTATTATTATTATTATTATTATTAATACTGTGTTCTGCCTGCATGCATCCAGGCCAGAAGAGGACACCAAATCTCAATATAGATGGTTATGAGCCATCCTGTTGTTGCTGGGAATTGAACTCAGGACCTCTGGAAGAACAGCCAGTATTCTTAACCTCTGAGCTATTTCTCCAGCCCCCAGAATATGCATTCTTAAACAACTCAGACATTGTTGGAACCATTTACCTTCACTGAAAATGTGATTCAGATAGCAAAATGATGCTGAAGTGAAGGGCAAAATAAATGTGAGGAATTCATGATGTACTCAAACATTATTTTGAGTAGAATTTAAGGATCATTGGTATCTTAAAAGTTTCTAGAATTTTAATTTCCTAGAATCTTTTTTTCTTTCTTCTTTTTTTTAATTTAACCTAATAGAATCTAGACTAAGTTGAAAGTTATAGGCATACACTTAAACTTATCAGCTATGAGTAGGCATATAAACATTTTATTATTGTTTTGCATTTATTTTCTAGAGCAAATTACCACTGAAAATAGTTTGTACTTACCTGGGTAGCAAATCCAGTCACATATAAACTCAATATTTCAATCGACATCAGTGGAATTGCAATTGCCCTGTAGCTGGGTTGCATTATCATCTCTACACTCTCCTGGAAAATATTGTTTATAGACCTATGCAGGTGGTTAGCCATGATTTTCTTCCATCTATTTGATTGTCGTTAAACTCTGAATATCAACTGTAGCATGTTTCCATTGTGAATATTACACATGTTAAAGTCTCCATGTGTCCTGGAGACTTCTTCTTAAAATGATTATGTACGGAAGAATTCTTCAAAGTAACAAGGCTGAAAAAAATGAGATGTGGACATTAAAATTGTGTGTGTGGGTGGGAGTGTATGTGTGTATGCAGATATTGATATAGTTAGATACTTGTAAATTTGATAGAAGTGTTATAAATGGATAAATATTATAAACAGAGATTTATGCTATTGAAACACACAAGTATTCCAACAATAGTTCAGAAGTAAGGATAATGTTTTTTAATAACTCCCTTCTCTCTTTGATCATCAACACATATGGTCTTTTGTTAGCTCTGAGCAGATGGGTAGAGCTGATGTGAATTAATGACTGTACTAGTCGGAGAAATACTTGGATATAGTGTTTAGACCTCTTTCCCCAGTTTTTGGAGCTCATATACTCTTCCCTGAGCATTAAAAGGTGGCAGACTTAATGGGTTTGACACTAGGGTTTTGTCCAGGGTCCTATGAGTATATGGGCTACACAAATTATACTTGGTATACTTTTGTTTGTATGTTTGGTTGGTTTTTGCAGCATGCAATGTTAGGAATGTTGAACTCAGAGGAATGAGAATTGTGTGTGGTCAGGGTGCACTGTATGGAATTTCCAAATAATTAATAAAGATATTATGTTGAGTGTGGTTGTAGTATAACTGAATTTTTAATGTTGGTCCCATGTCTGTCCCTTATTTTCAATATCTTGGGAAGCCATGAGTCTTTCTATTTGTCACTCTTCATTGTAAAGGGAAATTTCTCAGTTCATGCCTGAGAGCCTCTTTTGTCTAAGAGTAAAATCATGATTGGAAGGTAGTTAGCTGCTGTGTCATATTAGTTGTTTTCTGCATCATCCAAACTCCCTCAATTATCCTCCTTTACGTCTGAAACCTGCTTTCTCAATAAGTCCTCTCCTTATTTTCTGTCTTCTTGCATGTTATCTGCTGATCTTAGAGTTCTTGCAGTAGTTCATGGTTGTGAGTTTTTTACTTGCATAAAAAAAGATCATAAGTGTGCTACTATTGAATAACCAGACACAATTTTACCCAACAAACATCAACTGGAAACTCTCTACCCTACTTTCACCTCATTCCCAGTGTTGTCCTATAAGCACTGGTGGAGTTGTCACCTGGGAGAGATGATGCCTAGGAATTCACTGGGATTGTATTTGGAAAGGCTAGTGTCTAGATCCCTCTTTTTCTGTAGGCCTCTGAGAGTGTTCATGTTGCAGTCTTAATGGTTTTTTATCTTGTAGGATATATATCATTTTATAAAAGAAGCAATAAATGAGAGGTAACAACAGTACAGGAGACATTCAGAACCACCTTCAGAAATGTTTGAATAACACTTCAGATGCCAGGTGGGTTGGAAACTGTCATAAATACTGGTCAAAGTCAAAAGACAAGAGAAGTTGAATTCACCATTGAATAAAAGAAAAGACTTATAATAATAAAACTGTTTTTGCAAATTCAGAGTAAGAAGCTGAAGTTCATACAATTTAATAATAAAGTACACCACTTGTGTTGAGAAGATCCAATTCATTTATGAGCAAGATCAACTTCATAGAATCATACAATAATTCTGAAAACTACATTCTTTTCATAACTCTTTGTTTTTTATTCTAACCACAGAAAAAAATTAAACTAAAGTACTCTTTCCCCAATGACATCTATATTTGATTTGTTCAATTTTATTAGAGAATACAATTGAACAATTAAGCCTACATCTTTAAATTAAGATTTCACAAGAAAATATTCAAGTTCAATGTTAATAGTTTCAAATATTTCTTTGATACTATGAGTTTTTAATAGAGTAATGCTAGCTTAAGCATTAGTATTTATTAAGAAGTCAAAAGAAAAGCATCACCATTTTGTAGTATAGATTGTAGACAACAATATATGAGAAAAATAACAATTAAAATTATATGAGACAATATAAAATAAGAATAATTTTCAAGAATTTTGGTTAAATTTCTCTAAATCATTCATAATCACACTATAGACTTCTGTGATGCACTTTTAAAATGCCATGTGTAATTTCTTTATCCATTACAATATTGGTGGTTACATGGATATTTAAATGGATATTTAAATTTAAATGGATATTTAAATACACTTCCTTTTTGACTTTTAATATAGGAAAGGAAAACATCAAATTGATAGTAAATTGTCTTTTCTTAGAAATAATTTTGTAGTATTTAATGACTTAAAATTCCTGTTAATTAGACAAGATATTTTTTCGGGCATTAATTTCACTATTCAAGAACTCATGGTTTCCCATTTTTTTCTGTGCTAAAGGATTTATTTTCTAGTGACACAATTAAAAATATGACTTGGAAATGTCCACACAAACATGGATGTGTCTATTTGGTCTATGTCACCAGACATATGCAAGAGAAAGTGGGGAAAAGCCTTGAACTCATTGGCACAGGGGACAACTTCATGAACAGAACACCAACATGTCAGGACCTAAGACCAACAATCAATCAATGAATGGGACCTCATGAAACGGAAAAGCTTCTGTAAGGCAATAGACACTGTCATTCGAACAAGACAGCAACCTATAGATTGGTAAAAGATCTTCACCAACCCCACATCTGACAGAGGGCTAATATCCCACAATTTACAAAGAACTCAAGAAATTAAATGCCAAGAAACCAAATAATCCAATCAAAAAATGGGAAACAGAGCTAAACAGAGAATTCACACAGGAGGAACCTCTAATCACAGTGAGACACTTGAAGAAATGCTCAGTATCTTCAGAGAAATGCAACTCAAGACGACTCTGAGATTCCATCTCACACCTGTCGGAATGGCTAAGATCAAAACTCAAATGGCAGCACATGCTGGCAAGGTTGTGATGAAAGGGGAACCCTCCTCCATTGCTGGTGGGAGTACAAGTTTTACAACCACTATACAAATCAGTCTGGTGATATCTTAGAAATGTTGGAATAACCCTACCTCAAGACCCAGCCATACCACTTCTGGGTATATATCCAAATGATTCCTGACCACACCACAAGGATGTTTCCTCATCTATGTTCATAGCAGCTTTATTTGTAATAGCTAGAAACTGAAAACAACCCACATGTCCCACAACCGAATAATGGATTAAAAAACTGTGATACATCTACATAATGGAGTACTACTCAGCTATCAGAAACAATGAAATCATACAATTTGCAGCTAAATGGATGGAACTAGAGAAGCTCTTCCTGAGTGAGCTAACCCAGACCCAGAAGGATGCACATGGGATCTATTCACTTATAGTCAGATTTTAGCAATATAGTACAGGAAAACTACACTACAACCAATGCACCAAAGGGAACAAGAACATAGACTTTGTTTCCTGTCAATGTTTGCCCTAGTGGTGCTGCTGCCTTGTGGGCCCCCAAGTGTATGAGGAGTAAATTGGCCCTCATAAGACTGCTGAGCTAGAATGGGGGAACTGATATGTAGGGACACTCTACTCCAGAGGAGTGGGATGCAAGGGATAGGGGTTAAAGGGTGAGAGAGATGGAATGGGAGGGGTGGAAGGAGGGCACTTGATGAATGTGTAACCTGAAGAAATAAACATTAAAAAAAGAAAAAGTTACATATATATATATGCATGCCTATGATTATAGCTGCTTATGAGAATTGTTAGCATACACAAGATACTGTGTTCAATTCTCAGATCATTGCAAAAAGAAAAAAAATCCACATAAATAATATGTGTATGGATTCCCATTAAAATTCAAAAGAGAAAACACAGTGATTTATAAAGTAGACAGCTATCCAGTTTCAGGAATGCTGCTGAAGGATTCAAGAACGGTCATCAGAGGAAAAGAAACTATTACATGAATACACAAAGCACTATCTCCATATTCATTATTGTTTCCTGAGTCCAATGAAGTGCTTGGAGACATTACTGTGGGCCTATAATATGGGTGATTTGGTGCACCATTGAAGTACCCTGAACTCAGGAAGCACTGGGTTTCTATGGGAAAATGCTGACATAACTGCCTGTCTCTGCCTAGAAAGAAGGTTAATTTCATGGAATGAACACACATTGTTGCTCTTCTTGAAAGACACACTGTAAGGATCTTACAAAACTGGGTGTTACACAGAAATAAATAAAAGCAGACCAGAAAGGGCTATTGTTTTCTCTGCTTATGCAATGTGGAGAAATGTGTGAGACCCATGGTGAATTTTTCCCAAATAAAAACATCTTCATTTCACTGTTCACTCTAAAATATGATATGTGTATATGTGCTTTTCTTCATGAATCAAACACTAAAAATGAATAATTTATGGAATAACAATATCAGCACAGCATACATTTGAATGCAACACTAGTGATAAAATGTTTCAAATTACAATGACATGTCAGAAAATTATAATATCAATGTAGTTAAAAAAAACATGGTTGTACTAGATTCCTGATATCTTTCTATTGCTTGTCTTATTAGTAAATGTTGTTAAAATTGTGGTGTTTATGTTGTGGCTCTGAGTCAATAAGTTAACTCAGTTTTTGGGTTGAACTCTGTATTAATAAACTATTTCCAACAATGATATTCAATAATGAAGTTAAAATAATAAATATTAATGAAATTAAAATAATTTTCAGACAGTTATCAAATTATACTTGCTGGGATCATTGTCAAAAATGAGTCCCCTTGTTCATTTTTAGTAGTAAAATAGTCTTTGCTTTTATTTTATCTTTAACTTACTTTGTTTTAGATATGTATGTAAAGTTAATATATAATTTTGACAACTATAGTTCAGATTTCTCTCATGTGTAGATATTCAAAACTTTACAAAACTTTATTCTGCTCATCTTTTCCCTGTTGTTTCATTACCAATAAGTTGACTAAATTCTGGGCTATCTTTCATAGTCCATTGGTCTGTGTGTCTGATATTCTAACAATGTCTTTGCTGCTTTCCTTACCATGACTTTACAGTAGATTTTGAGTAGTGTGATATATCTGTCTCCACTGTTATTTCAAGATTTCTCTATCCATATAGATTACCTGTTTGTTATTATATATGGACATTTTAAATTAATTTATATTTATCAGTGAATATGAGCTCCTACAAAATAAAATTAGTTGATTATAATAGTAAATAAGATTAACATATCTATTATTTTACTTTTTATTTTATATATCTAATAAAAGAGTTATGTTAGTCTCAAATACATACAATATAATTTAATTTTTAATGCACACACAACATAAAATAAAATTAAAATATTTGTTGAAATATTTGATTATGTTTAATCTAAATTTGACCCTCATATATTTGATTTTCCAAATTAGTATGGCCATAACATTTGTTGGCTATGTGAAACAATTTTAAGACATTAAATGACTCTATTAATTATTAGATCATAACAGGGGCAAATTTTGATGCAACTGAACAAGCAATTTACAATTGCCCTACTCACAACCTCAAGTTAAATCTTCATTCATAATATGTAATTTTGTTCTCAAGGATGTTAACTTGATATGAGCTCTTATTTAAAATCATTTAAAGGTATTTTTCTGTAAATTATAAAACTTTCAATGGATACTTGCCAGTATATATTACGCAATTAGGCTGATTCACTATTTCTTATTTCTTTCTATCCAACTTCACCATAATTACATTCTAGTTTTTAAGGAATAAGTCATAACATTCTTTATCTGCTCTGTTATTTTTGGTATGAAGCACTGTGCTGTGTATGCATCACCAATTGACTGATTTATCCTCACCCCTTACTGTGGTGGAAGATTTATTTAGTAATCTTAGTATTTTCAGGTAAGAAAAGAAGGCTAAGGAGGCTTGTTGTTACTCACATTGTCTCACAGCCAGTATAGGGTAGAGCTATGTAATGAATCCTGTCAATCGTGTTCTATAAGATATGTTTTTAGAAGCCATACACTTTTTAATGCTTATATGGACTTATTGTTTATCAATCACTCTTAATTGTCACAGGTGGTGTAAAGTTGAAATAAATGAACTCCCAGACAAGGCACTCATGCTGTTAGTTTCTTCTCAAAGGACAGGTGGAAAATAGTTGGGCTCTTTGTTTATTTTTCAGAAAACTAGTACTGATTAGGAAGACCCCAAACAGTGGATCCAGATGATTCACACAGAGCTGGAGTGATTAAAGTTTAGTTCAAGTACTTCACACAATTTCCCCAGTTTCTGAGTTATTCTCCTCACTTAGATTTACCAGTTAAAACCACATTTGAACAGTAAATATAGAAAATGTAGCCTGCTACAAATGAATACATACTACCCTGGGGAAAGATAAAAATAGGACCCATCTGAAATCACCCATCAAATCCCTGTTCCCTCAGTTACACTGATTTATACTTTAACTGCTGGGAGTAGAGACCATAAAATAAAACTGTGAACTCACAAAACTGAGTCAGCAATAGAAGCATTTAATGTATCTGTGTCCTGATAATTAAAGAAGTCATCTAAAAAGTTAGTATTCTTTTCAGCTTTCAGACACTTGAGAAGAAATTACCAGAACACAGTTCAGATGTGCTAATGGTCTATGATAAGAGTATCAACATGGGCATTAATGAAAAAAAAGTATTTGATTTTAAAAGCACCCAAGAGTTCAAGTAAAAGGAAGAAAGAAAAATCATCTTTATATTCACAAATTAAAATCTGTTCAAAGTAAGTTCATAAGAAGATGTGGTCAATAATCATTTGTCAAAAAGTAGGCCCGTTCAGAAAATTTGAAAAAGGTGTGTGTGGGTGGGGGGGGGGTTGTAAAAAGATTCTAAGATTCAGAATACTCGGAATCTTGCTGTGAAAGAGTCTCTCCCAGAAATTTCTGCACAGACAGGATGATATGACAATATTGATGAACATGTTAATGTGAAAAAAGACAAAAATTTCAGGGTCTCACCTTTAGAGAACTACAGGCAACTAACGGCCACTGGGATGTGAATTATCCTCTCTCAGGGATGAGTTGCCTTATTGTTTGTCCAAAGCAGTACGGTAAGCCCTGAAATCTAATACACACTAATAACAAAAACAGACTCAGTAGGTTGCATTTATATATTTGTGCACACACACACACACACACACACACACACACACACACACACAAACACACACACAAACACACACACACACACACACACACACACACACTTCTTTCAGATAATGAGAATCTTCACTGGTTAATCTTTGTTGTCTACTTCAGTAGATTTGGAAGTACTATAGAAAATTTGAATGGGTCATTGAAGTAGGAGCCAGACAGTTTTCACTGAGAAGGAAAGGGACCTGAACTGAAAGTGGGCAATACCATCCCATTGACTAGCATCCTGAATTGAACAAGAAGAAAAAGCCATGTCAATAGTGCTGAATGTGGTTGTATGAGACCATTTCCTTCATGTGCCTGATACCCTAACTGGCCACCATAATGGAATATAGTCTCAAATTGTGAGTCTTAAAATTTTATTCTTTAAGTTGATTTTTACATGTATTGTATCAAAAACAAGAAACAGGTAATTAATAGAGAATCCAAGTTTATAATTGTATATATAATATAAAATGACATTATATATTTTGTAATAGTATATAATAATTATAAAATAAGTGACCAAAGAAAGTGAACAAAACTCTATTACTCTAACCAAAAGGACAATGCATCAAGTGGAGCAGATATCCATTCACACAGGTATATGTATTAAGGTAACACATTTGTAGCCATCACATAGCTAAAACAGTCATGTTAGCAGCACTGTTTGAATTGAGCCTTATCAAAAACATGTCAGCTACTGTTATTCTTTTACATGGACACAACACATAATTTACACTTCCTTAGATCACAGCAGGTGCAGCTAAGTATCATTGTCACTTATCCAGGACTGTTATCAAGTATAAAAGTAGTTTAAAAATAAACATTCAATATTGTCTCTTACATCAATAAAATCATTTCATCTAAGTCAGGGAATCACGTGTACAAACAAGGTGACAACTTCCATACTGAAGGCAGTGAAATTCTTAGAATAAAAGTTATATGAATATCTCAATATTGTCTACTTTAAAGTGACATAACAAAAATTTGTGTATGGTTAAAAGAATAGAAAGGTATGACTTTATAGAAGACATGTAGTTTACAAAGTAGTATTGGTTTACTTGCATAGAGATGTGGGGATGGTATTTTACTGAATGATGTTATTCCATATAATATTTTGGCAAACTACTGAATAAAAACTTTATCCATTTTTAATTTTATCATATTCATTACTTTGTGGGGTATGCATGTTTGAAGATATATGAGTATCTGCAACCGTGTGTCAGTGGTGAACATGTATATGCATACCAGAGGAAAATATCAGTGTTTTTAATTACTTGTCACTTTCTTTTCTTAGACTGAAATTCTTATCCAAATAAAATTTCACCAAATTCAGTAGGATGGCTACCCTGAAATATGCAAGAATCTGCCTATTTCAACCTCCCCATCAAAAGGATTTCAGAAGTACACTGTGGTACTTCTGAAAGTACCTAATTTTTGTGACATAGAATAAAGTGATCTAAACTTGCTCAGGAAGTCTGCCCCAGTCCCTCTTCTCTACGGTCCTCAGGAAGTTCTACAACTAACAGAGATCTCTATTTGGTAATATGCAGTACATAAAATTGTCTGCAATGTAATAGGTATTCAGGTAATATGCATAGAATTAATGAAATGGTATGTTGAAATTCATTAGTAGCAGTTAATTTGATAATTTAATATGATTCTGCCAAGTTAAGACAGCTGTAGAGTAGTAGGATTTGAGGATAGAGGCAGGTACTTATCTAGAGTTGTAAGTAAATGTGACTTGGCTGCTTCTTTCTGAATTGGGAAATGGGCTTTCTTCTGGAGTGAATACAAAGAGAAAAAAATACAAGACAAAGAAATTCCACTGCTACACAATTTCTCAGGCACAGACAGTTTTCAAGATCCTCAAAGCCATTAGTAAATTGCTTGAGTTTGGTATAATTGACTAAATGATTTAAAGAATAGAATTGGAATACTCATTTTAAATTTTAAGATAATAAATCTTTTAGTAAACAAACACTGAAGGAACCAATTGAGAAGACAGAGAAAGCTCATTCATTCATGTATCAACTCATTCTTGAATAGAGATGTAATGATCACTGGATGTACTTGAGAAAAGAACATCTTCAGAGAGATAGTAAAGAACAAGACAACACTTAGTCTCTGTTTTGTGGGGACTGTAGTTTGGAAATGCAGAGATATGGTGAGCTAGTGAGATTGAGTTTGGTGGGAAATTAATAAAATTACAACAATGTGACTTAAACCCCTATGTAAAAGATGGAAGTGAACTGGGAAACAAGAGTAGAAATCTACATAGAAGTCAGGTAGACAAGAGGGAACAAAGGTCTCCCAAACATCAACAACAGCAGCATAAGATAGACACTTAGGAAAAAAAAGATGAGTCAATGGTGACAAAATCTGTACTGTGAGAGAAGGAAATAGTAAGAAGTGCATTGGAGAAATTATCTGAGAGTAATTTCCGTATTTTAAGAAAATGAAATGAATAATATTAAAGGACTATTAAATTAGAAGGAAATGAGTAATTATAAAGGCAATTGATAAATATTATGTTAGAAAATGTCTTGTTAAGCAGCTGAGATTATTAGAGATCTTCAGAGTGAAATGGAGAGTATATGACAGCAAGTTCAGCGTGAGAAATCCAAGATAAAATGGTTTAGTAGTCACAGTACAACTATTCTGAAAATTATGTTAATTTTAAAATGGTAAAAGTTTAAATAGAAAAATTTCAAAACTTCCCAGAAAACTCGACTTTAGACACAACCTTAAAGTCCAAAATAGCTGAACCATTTAATATGGAATGATTTAGAAATAGTCATTCGCAAGGGTTCATTAATGTAATGAAACTATAAGAGAGAATGAGAGGACATAGAAAGAAGAGAGAAAGAGATATAGGAAAAGAGTAGGGAGGTAAACATAAATTGAGAGATGGAGAAATGAGAAGGAAAAGGGAGAGAGAGAGAAGGGTAGAGTAAGAGAGAGAGAGAGAGAGAGAGAGGGAGAGAGAGAGAAAGAGGTTTCAATCAATTCCCTTAAGTAATCTTAGAGAGACTGATGAAAAGGCTAGACATTCAATAAGTGTCCATGTTGCAGAGTTAAACTCAAAGGTTGTCAACTCATAATTCCTTTGCTACAGTTCAGACAGAATAGAAGAATTTGTTTTTCTCTCTTAAAGCTGCTAAATAAATCAGACTAATTAGGCCTCTAAGTTATGGAAGTAATATACTCTGCTTAAAGTCAGTGTTGGTCAATGTTAACTACATTTTAAGAATTCATTTATGTCACCATCTAAATTGTTGTTTGACCAAATAAGTGTTCCCTACAATCTAGCCAACTAGATATACAAAATTAATCATCCCAAAGTCATAGACTGATAGATGGCAACAGTATCCTGGACCATATTATCCAAAGAAGTATTCAGAAAAGCAGCTAAAAAACTCTTCAGGTCAAATGCTCATACCATTAAAAAAGCATTGTGTCCTTTACTGAGATGATTATGAAGTGTAAAGGTAAAGAAGGTTCCTGAGGTCTATATGTGGTTATTGGGTTCTGTTGGTTATGCCATTCAAATGACAGAAAATAAAGAAGGATGCTGGATGTGATGCAGTTTAAAATGGACAAATATTATATATGGTGACAGATCTAGGAGGGTTTTTGGAATGAGTGAATTCAGACAGAACAGTTTTCCATGGAAAAGTATAGTTTTTAAAAAGGATAACTAAAAAGTATTTTATACATTTTAATTACAATATATAAAATTAAATTTAATTAAAATGTAGGCACATCACTTTCTCCTTACCCTTTCCTCCTTCAGCATCTCTTAGGTCTCCTCCCCTCAAGCTCATCCATTTTCCATATACCCACTCTCAAATTGATAGTTTTAAAAAAATTTATTATTATTGCCTTAAATTAGTTACTTATATGTATATATATGTATGTGTATATATATGACATATATGTATATACATATATATTAGTTATATATGTCATGTATATGACAAACCAATAAATGCAATCTGCTAAGTTCATTCTTGTTGTTTGTGAGTACGTGGATTTAGGGTGGACCATTTAATATTGAAAAACCAATAAGAGGGCTCATCATTGTAATAAATGAAATATCCCTCACCAATAGTAATTGATCACCTATAACTTTTAGTCTAGAAGTGAACGACTCTTCAAAATGTCCTGTCTTCTGTGTTAATATGGTCACTGATATTGCCATTGTTCTAGTCTCACTTATGATGCCATTTACAGAAGGGACTATTTCTCAGCTGATTTCCTGATATTTCCTCATATTCTGATGTTTACAATCTTTCCACTGCCTCTTATATGACATTCCCTGATGCATAGGTGTAGATGTAGGTGTAGATATAGATTTATATGTAGCCCTTGGATCTGGATACCCCATCACTTGGTCATCTCTTCCTTGTGTCCAGTTGTGGTTTTCTGTGATGGAATCCATTTGTTGTAAGAAGAAACTTCTTTGATAAAGGGTTTGTAGTGTGAGAGAGGAAGGAGTCCAATAGAGAAGAAGAAAGAGGGATGAAGGATAAATAAAACAAAGATTGACTAATAAAACCTCAAGGAATCATATTATTTTATATTTAACTAAAAATAAACTCAATGCGGGGGATCCAAGATGGCGGCGGCCTGCAGGGACGCATTTTGATCTCAGGGGAAACAGTCACAGGGCAGCAGGTGTTGCAGGATGCTGTACAAACAGGTGTGGGAGGCTCGACCCACCTGGATCTCACCCAACTACCCAGGGACCACTAGGAGTCCCTGGGCAGGACTCTCCTCCCACTCTCAGACATGCACAGAAGCCGCTGAATCCAGGAATTGGGATCATCCCTCCCCCAATAGGAGAGACACCCCGGGTAAGTTCCAAGCTAATACCCAGCGGGCAGATTCAGACCCCACACAGAGATACTCTCCAGCCTGCTGGGCACCCCTAGGTCTCGCACAGACGATCCTGCTATCTGGCAAAGGGTTGCTACCCATGGAAGTGCACGCAGCTCGGCTGCAGAGTGCCCTCGGGCTGCAGATTGTGACCCACTGCAGTATATGGGAGGTTAGCTGACCATGATGTCATTTGCCAGTTTCCAGACCCGGGCCATGGGAGCTGCAAGGCTATTGGGGGTGAAGGCAGATTTACCCACCACAGGAGCCAACCCTGGGCAAACTGTGAGGTATTTGCAATTGTAGTCTATCGGACTTTTTTACTAGTACTGGGCATTTTGGCGGGGAACCAGAGCTTATATGTATACAGCTCCACCCCTGGATTAGTTAGGTCTCCACCTAGGAGGCGGGGCTGAATGACTCACCTTACAGGGGTGGAATAAGGCAATATGACTCCTAGACCAAAGCACCCCCTTTGGACCCAAGTCCAGAAGACAGCTAAAAATTTCCAAATGGCCAGAGGACCGAGACAAAAAAAAAAAAAAAAAAATCAGAGCTGAATGACTCCAACAAAAGAAAGCAATGATATTTCATCCTGACCGTACCACCTCACCACAGCTGAAACAGATGAAAATGATGACAATTCTACATTATGGAAAGTGATAGAGTCCCTTCAAGAAGAACTTAGATCTATGAAGGAATTCAAAGAAGTCACAATTGCACATAAGAAAGCGATGAAAAACACCTTTAGAGAACTTCAGAACAAGGTGGCTCAACTTGAACAAGAAAAAGAGAGGGCAATGGAAGACTTCCAGGCAAAGACAAGCAAATTGGAACAGGAAACGTACAAAACAAATAAAATCACTCAAGGCATGAAAATGGAAATGGAAACAATGAAGAAAACAGTCAGAGTTAAAAATGGAAATGGAGAATCAAGGGAAGAGAACAGGAACTATGGATTTGAGTACCAAAAATAGGATTCAAGAGATGGAAGACAGGATCTCAGGCATGGAAGATTCGATGGAAGAATCAATACAACATCCAAAGAAAATGAGAAAGCTAAAAAATCTCTCACCCACAGCATCCAAGAAATCAAGGACTCAATGACAAGACGGAACCTAAGAATTATAGGCATAGAGGAAAGAGAAGACACCGACTCCATGATCCAGGAAATATCTTCAAAAAAATCATAGAAGAAAACTTCCCAAACCTAAAGAAAGAGATGCCAATAAAACTCCAAGAGGCTTACAGAACACCAAACAGATTAGATCAGAAAAGAAACTCCTCTCGCCACATAATAATAGAAACTCCAAATGTAGAGAACAAAGAAAGGATATTAAAAGCTGTAAGAGAAAAAGGCCAAGTCACATACAATGGCAGACCCATCAGAATCACACCTGACTTCTCCTCAGAAACATTAAAAGCTAGAAGGGCCTGGACAGATATCCTACACCCCTGAGAGAACATAGGTGCCCAACCAGACTACTATACCCAGCAAAACTCTCTATCAATATAGATGGAGAAAACCAGATATTCCATGACAAAATCAAATTTAAACAATATCTACCCACAAACCCAGCCCTACAGAAGTTCCTAGAAGGAAAATTCCAACACAGAGAAGATAACTACACCCAAGAAAACAGAGGAAATAGAAACCTCCACAGCAACTAAACAAAAACAACAACAAAAAAAAAAAACACAAGATGACCAGCTGTACCAAAATAATGGGAAATAACAACACCTGGTCACTAATATCCATCAATATCAATGGACTGAACACGCCAATAAAAAGATACAGACTTACAGACTGGATCTGTAAACAAGACCCGTCTTTTTGCTGCATACAGGAAATATATCTCACTATTGAAGATAGACACTATCTCAGAGTAAAGGGCTGAGAAAAGGTTTTCCAAGCAAATGGACCCAGGAAACAAACTGGAGTAGCCACCCTAATATCAAACAAATTAGACTTCCTATTGAAGTTAATAAAAAAAGACAGAGAAGGGCATAACATACTCGTTAAAGGAAATATTCACCAAGAGGTCATCTCAATATTGAACATCTATGCCCCAAATACAAAGGTACCTACATTTATAAAAGAAACGCTTCTAAAACTTAAATCGCACATCGATCCAAACACTTTAGTAGTGGGAGACTTCAACACCCCACTCACAACTATGGACAGATCATCAAGACAGAAGCCAAACAGAGAAATGATGAGTCTAACAGAGATCATGAACCAAATGGACCTAACTGATATCTACAGAACGTTTCATCCAAACACAAAAGAATACACCTTCTTCTCAGCACCGCACAGAACCTTCTGCAAAATCGACCATATAGTTGGACACAAAGACAGCCTCAACAGATACAAAAAAATTGAAATAACCCCCTTGTATCTTATCAGACCACCAAGGAATAAAGTTGGACTTCAATAGCAAAAGAATCAATACAAAGTCTACACACACAGGGAAATTGAACAACTCTTTACTAGAGGACAACTGGGTCAGCGAAGAAATAAAGAAGGAAATCAAAGACTACTTAAAATCCAACGAAAATGAAGACACAACATACCCAAACCTATGGGACACAATGAAAGCTGTGCTACGAGGAAAGCTCATAGCACTAAGTGCCTTCAAAAAGAACATTGTGACAGCTCTTATTAGCGAATTAAGAGCTAAACTGGGTGAAATGAAAAAAAAAAAAAAAAAAAAAAAAAGAAACACTCCCAAGAGGAGCAGAAGGCAGGAGATCATCAAACATAGGACTGAAATCAACAACTTAGAACAAAAAGAACTATACAAATACAAATGAAACAAAGAGTTGGTTCTTCGAGAAAATCAACAAACCCTTAGCAAAATTAACTAAAAGGCAGAAGGAAAAAACCCAAATCAACAAAATCAAAAATTAAAAGGGAGAAATAACAACAGACATTGAAGAAATCAAGAGAATATTTGGATCCTACTTTAAAAATCTATACTCCACCAAATTTGAAAACTTAAGTGAAAAGAACAATTTTCTTGATAGATACCACCTACCGAAGCTAAATCAAGATCAGATAAACAGATTAAACATCCCTATAACCCCTAAGGAAATAGAATTAGTCATTAAAAATCTCCCAAACAAAAAACCCCAGGGCTAGATGTCTTTAGCATGGAATTCTACCGGACCTTCAAAGAAGAGCTAACATTAATTCTCTTCAAACTCTTTCACAAAATAGAATCTAAAAGAACATTGCCAAACTCATTCTAGGAGGCCACAGTCACCCTGATTCCTAAACCACACAAAGACCCAACAAAGAAAGAGAACTTCAGACCAATCTCCCTCATGAACATAGATGCAAAAATACTTAATAAAATACTAGCAAATCGAATTCAAGAACACATCAAAAGTATCATACACCATGATCAAGTAGGCTTCATCCCAGGAATGCAGGGATGGTTCAACATACGAAAGTCTAATAACGTAATTCACCATATAAACATTTCAAACAAAAGAAACCACATGATAATCTCGCTAGATGCAGAAAAAGCATTTGACAAAATCCAACTCCCCTTCATTCTAAAAGTTCTGGACGGAATCGGCATACAAGGACCGTACTTAGAAATAACAAAGGCAAATATACAGCAGGCCAGTGGCCAACATCAAATTAAATGGAGAGACACTTGAAGCATTTCCTCTAAACTCAGGGACAAGACAAGGATGTCCACTTTCACCATATCTCTTCAATACAGTACTTGAAGTTCTTGCTAGAGCAATAAGACAACTAAAGGAGATCAAGGGGATACATATTGGAAAGGAAGAAGTCAAATTATCCCTATTTGCAGATGATATGATAGTATACATAAGCGACCCCAAAAATTCCACCAGAGAACTCTTACAGCTGATAAACACCTTTAGCAAAGTGGCTGGATACAAATTTAATAAAAAAAAAATTAGAAGCCCTTCTTTATACAACTAACAAATGGGCTGAGAAAGAAATAAGGGAAACAACCCCCTTCACAATAGCCACAAACAATATAGAATACCTGGGGGTAACTCTAACCAAGCAATTAAAGGACCTGTAAACCAAGAATTTCAAGCCCTTGAAGAAAGAAATGGAAGAGGCCTTTAGAAGATGTAAAGATCTCCCATGCTCATGGATAGGTAGGATCAACATAATAAAAATGGCTATCCTACCAAAAGCAATATATAGATTCAAAGCAATTCCTGTCAAAATACCAACACAATTTTTTATAGACTTGGAAAGAGCTACTCTCAATTTCATATGGAACAACAAAAAGCCCAGAATAGATAAATCAATCCTGTAAAATAAAAAAAAAAAAAAAATGGAGGTATCACCATCCCAGATTTCAAGCTGTACTACAGAGCAATAGCTGCAAAAACAGCATGGTATTGGTATAGAAACAGACCAGTAGATCAATGGAATCGAATTGAAGATCCAGAAATAGACCCACACACTTTTGACAAAGATGCCAAAAGGGCACAATGGAAGAAGGACAGCATCTTCAACAAATGGTGCTGGTCAAACTGGATGTCCACTTGTAAGAGAATGAAATTAGACCCATACTTATCACCTTGTACAAAACTTAAGTCCAAGTGGATCAAAGACCTTAATGTAAGGCCGGTCACACTAAATGTACTAGAAGAAAAAGTGGGAAAAACCCTCGAACTCATTGGCACAGGTGACAACTTCCTGAACAGAACACCAACAGCTCTGGACCTGAGATCAACAATCAATAAATGGGACCTCATGAAACTGAAACACTTCTGTAAGGCAAAAGACACTGTCATTCGAACAAAACAGCAGCCTACAAACTGGGAGAAAATCTTCACCAACCCCATGTCTGACAGAGGGCTAATATCCAAAATCTACAAAGAACTCAAGAAATTAAATGCCAAGAAACCAAATAATCCAATCAAAAAATGAGGGACAGAGCTAAATAGAGAATTCACAAAGGAGGAATCCCTAATGGCTGAGAGACACTTGAAGAAATGCTCAACATCCTTAATCATCAGAGAAATGCAACTCAAGACAACTCTGAGATTCCATCTCACACCTGTCAGAATGGCTAAGATCAAAAGCTCAAATGACAGCACATGCTGGCTAGGGTGTGGAGAAAGGGGAACCCTACTCCATTGCTGGTGGGAGTGCAGGCTTGTGCAACCACTATGAGGTCAGTCTGGCGATATCTTAGAATCCTTGGAATAGCTTTGCCTCAGGACCCAGCCATACCACTTCTGGGTATGCATCCAAATGTCTCCTCAAGGAATCATAAGGAAGTTTCCTCATCTATGTTCATAGCAGCCTTATTTGTAATAGCTAGAAACTGGAAACAACCCAAATGTCCCTCAACCAAAGAATGGGTTAAAAAACTGTGGTACATATACACAATGGAATATTATTCAGCTATCAGGAACAATGAAATTATTCAATTTGCAGCCAAATGGATGTAATTAGAAAAGCTCATCCTGAGTGAGCTAACCCAGGCTCAGAAGGATGCATATGGCATCTATTCAATTATAGTTGTATTTTCACTTTATAATAAAGGATATCGATGCTATAACCAACAAACCATAGGGAACATGGACATAGACTTTCAATTTTTCAATTTTTTTATCTTTATTTTTTCTATTTTTTTATCTGTTTGTCTGCTTATTTGTTTGTTTGTTTTTTAGTTCTCTCACCCGGGCAATGAGACACTTTTCCCTGGTGGTTCTGCCTCATAGACCCCCAATTAATGAGGAGGCTCTTGGCCCTCATATGACCTCTGAACTGAGGTGAGGGACTGTTATATAGGGACAACCCACTCCAGAGAAGTGGGATGGAAGTGTTAGGGGATAAAGAAAAAAAAATGAAATATGAAGCTTCGGCCTTTTGCTACTATTTGTCGTAAACTGTTTAGGATAATTAAGAAATGCAAACTAATAGTCATGCAAGCCGGTCATTGTGTTAGGTACTATGACAGTCTATTATAGTTATTTTCTAAGCTAATCAGAAATAAAACTGCTAAGAGACAAGCAACATCTGATTATCCTAATATAAGAGAAAGGTAGGGCCTCTTCAAAAACCTCAAGAGATCTGCAGAATATGGCATTCAAAGATGTCTTCTTATCTTTAGATTTTTTTTTTATATCGAGACATATCAACTCCTGACAGCACCCCCTATTCTACTCCAAGTAGAAGATGAGCATATCTCTTGGCAGGAAAAGCCCCTTGCTCCAACTGTAGACATAATGCTGTCCAGAAAAGATTAAACTTGTAAGCAGGTAAGTCGACAGCCTAGCTATGCCAAGACAGGGTAGGCAAGTCCTTCATAACCCCTGCTCTACAATCAATGTCTGTCAGAGAAACGGGGCCAAATGACTGAATATCGATGCTGTAATGTCTGGAGAGAAAATGGGAACTGTACTGGCAGCCACTGGTATGTCATTTCTTAGTTTTGGAAGCTGCAGGCCCTGTACTTCCTATAAAATCAGATATATTTATCCTTCTCAGGTCTCTGAGGTGGTTGAAGAATAGATAGCTAGAGTCTCATAATTAAATTTTGAGTTGTTTAGGAATCAAGAGAGTGTTATAGATCTAAGAAGATGCTTTTAAAATTGTGTTGCAAGTTAGTATGAATGTTGAGTTAGATATAGAACTTTAAACTCATGGAGATGGTTAGATAGTAGAATGTTAAATTCAGGTGCCAAATACATATGGACTGGATATTGGGAATGTACACTAAGCCATGTAACCCTCATAACTGTGGCCTAATTACCTCTGTTGTTTTGTATTGTATTTATTATTATAAGAGAAAGCCATTTGTTGTACTGAAAGGGGGAGCTGTAGGGGGAAATAAGATATATCTTAATCTTAAAAAAAAGGGTAGAGGATGGGAGGTTGAGGGTGGGAGGGTGGGACTGGAGGAGGGGAGTAAGGAGGGGAGTGCAATTGAGAAGTAACTTGAAGAAATAAAAAATATAGTAAAAAAAATAAACTCAATGCATGTATGTACACACATCCATTTATTATGTACATTTTAAAGGAAGATTTGCCACTCAGGGTGAAGTACTACCCACAAAAAAAAAAAAAATATATATATATATATATATATATATATATATATATATATATACTAAAGTAGACTATCAACAATCTCAGTACCAGGCATAAAAAAATCTTCATTTAAATGATTGATCTGGGTAGTTCCAGTGACTCCACAAAGAGTATAGAGTATTAATACAGTACTATTTGGTTACTTTTCAGATGTTCAAGGTAATCCATTGTTGCTGAAGACACTAGACACTTCAGGCACAGGACTCTGAGGATTTGAACCTCATCAGACCTGGAAGCTTCTTTCCTTCATTCTAGTTTTCATGGTATGAGAAAACACTATGCAAGCTGTAACTGTAGTGATCTGGTTAATTGTATTATCCAGGTGCAATACCTATGAATCACAGTGACAATGAAAATTGCAAGATATCCATAAATGTGTGAAAGTTCTGTTATTCAGGTTGAAGATTGGCGATACCGGAAAGCCCTTGAGTTCAGTACTTAATGATGGACTCTCTTTTTTCAACAAGGTTCCCTCTTCCACCTGATCTGGGGAATCGTCAACCCTATACCCTCTATCTGAGGATTGTTACATAGACCTCAAGGAAGTTTCAGGCCCATACCTTTCCTGATACCTGAATGTCTGGTGATTTCTGAAAGTACTTCCTCATGCTAATGAGATCTCTTGGTGCCTAGGCTTTCAGCCAATGACATTTGTCCATGCTTCTAACCATACCTAGAGTTCTTCTCCAACTCCTACGGCCCATGTGATAATTAGGTACTACATTCCCTTTATTCTGATGGACCATGTCCAGTGAATCAAACACATTCACTTCTAAAACCTTTCCCACTTCCCAAAGGTTTATAATGCTTCTGTTCACTAAATAAACTGTCTTTCTCCATTCCTCCACCATGACCAACCGAGACTTGGCTGTTAATTTTGAGCTTGGGCAAGAAGCACTCTTCTCCCCATGAAGAACTCAGTGCTGGATACACCTGCCTAGATAGGCTTGCCTTGGGCACAGGCTCATTCTGCCTTGCAGCCACCACAGATGCCTAGCCATGCTTGGGTCTGGATCACCATTGCCGGTCACCTCAGTTGCGAACTTTAAAGCTCCCTGAGAGTTATTTTGCTTCCACCAATCTCTTGCAACATCTGTAGCAGTGCACACTCACAGTGGCTGGTTATTGGCTGTCCCTGAAGCAGCCTCTAAATCCACCCGAACTAAGCCAGACTCCCATAGCTGCTAGTTTTGGTCTAGCAGCTCCAAACGCTCCTTGAAGCTGCCCGTTCCAGCAATGGCAGCTCAAATAAAAGAGCGGTAATCCTCTGCATGACATAACTCTCCTGCTTGCTTAGATAAGAGAGCTGTGATACTTGGCAGAGAATATAAACTTTTCTCCTGCCTCTCCAGTTGCACCAGATATCCAGATGGTAGGGGTCTGGGTCCCTGTTCTATACTTTCCTTCCCAGACCCACCTAGGCCTTAATTTCTGCTTAGGGGAGCATGTATTTCTGGCCTGATAACAGACAGGGCCAGAGTTCCTCACTTACCACAGATCAACACATAAAATCCAAAAAAGAGACCCTCACATGTCTGTGGTAACAACCAACTGGCTACTTAGACTTAAGTTCTGTTCAACAGGAGAAAACTCATGGGAGGAACTGAAAAGCAACCCAAATTTCCTCTTCTTTTTATAATTCTTTTTAGAAAAGAACTTACTAATAGAACCTTGCTAGTCCGGGATATGTCTTACCTGCATTCTAAATCTAGTGCTTAACCCACAGATAAAAACATTACTTTTAGATATGCAATATATCTCAACAAAACAGGCAATAGTTGTCAAGCCTGATGATCTGAAGTTCATTTGCAGAATCCTTGGTGTAGAAGAAAGGGCTGGCTAGTACAAATTGTCTTGTCAACACCCCCACTACTCTCACTGTGGTATGTACACATACACAGACACACAAATTACACACATACACACACACAGAGAGAGACAGACAGACAGACAGACTGGCAGGCAGGCAGGCAGACAGACAGACATACTCCACTTCCCATACACTCAAAATAAATGCTTAAGAATTTGTAATACTGTTTTCAATGTAAAGGAGCCCTAAGTAATGCATCAAATTGATAGTGGAAAAAGAAATGGCTCTAATTAGGGAGGAAGAGGAAGATAAATACAACGGGAGAGAAAACGGTAAAATAAAAGTAACTATGTCTGAGAAAGTCATAAAGAATCACACTATTAACTACCTTTAAATACAATAATATGTATAACTTTTTGTATAAATATACATATGTAGTTTAAATGAAATGTTTCCATCTAGGCTGACAATGCTCCCTTCAAGACCCAAATATTATCTAACAAAAATCTCAACTCTAAGCATTAGAAATCCTCCTTTTAGTTGTTGGTTGGCCGGTCCAAGAGATGGTAAAAACATAGGGTGTTGCTATCATGCTTGGTTGCCCCCTAGAGATAGAAAACAATTTCCTATACTGAACACACCATGGTCTTCAGACATAAAGCATAGACGTCCCTGTACTGGAACTGATTTGAGTGCTTCCTCCTTGGGGATTAGTTTTCATGGTAAAGGTGTCATGTACAATTCCAATGAAGGGAACCAACCAACAACCCATCCAGCTATGAAACCTATGAACCACATGGCATCCAGGATGACAGTATGGGTGCATTAGTGGCACACATACCTTGACAGAAATCAACAGCTTTCTAATTGGAGTTAGAACCCACTCAATAAGAAGGAAACCATTCCTGCACTGGAAATTTAGTCAACTATTACAAGATTGTGAAATCATCAATGTTGTAGGAGAACATACAACTGCTACTTTACTAAGCCATCATAATCCCCAACTACATTCTAATATTTGTCCTTATTATCACAAGAAAATATATTCCTCACCTTTCATAAATACATACTGAGTATATTACATTTATGAATTTAGAAATATATGTTTATACATAGATATTCATAGCAAGCAGAACTGGACTCATTCTCCAATGTCTGTATCCTATTTCTTTGAACTTGTGAATGTATTATATATTCCAGAACATTTTATGTAATATTAAATTATCAAATTTAATTAAATAGATCCATCTAGGCTGACAATGCTTAAATCATCCTTGCCAATGAAAGTGAGAATGTGGAATGATTGCATAGTCTAGTTAAATGTGAAGGAGGGGCATATGTTCTAGTGAGAGGAAGCAGGGCAGAAGTGGAGAGACCTGAAGCTTAAAGATACTGTTCACCATTGCTGTTCATGAACATTAGTACATTTTGAACAAATACAGTATAAATAATCTAAAATACAGATAGTGAGAAAAGAAAAGAAACAAAGCCCACTATATTAGATACAGGAAATCATTTCAGTAGCAAGGACTAATAAACTTAGGACCCAGAGTTCATTTCAATCTCCAGTTGAGTGAATCTGTACTAATATGAAAGAGTGAAGCCAATTCTATTTTCTAGCAATAATAAGTTTTTGTTTTATCCTCAGAGTTCTCGGCCCAATTCACTCAACCGGAGAATGAAATTGGCCCAAATGTTCATGAACAATTAGAATGCATAATTGTATTTGTTCTTGCTTTCTAATGTTAAGCAAGACATAGATGGCTTTGAAAAGCTGAGTGAGTTTACCCAGAATTACTAGAAATGAATGACACTTAAGACTTGAAAACATGAGTCGGTGTATGGGTTCTCATCTAGAACCTTCAGGAAGAAAGGTGCCCAGATCGACTTTTATTCAGCTAAATGGTTCTCTGACAATACTGTGAGATGTTAAATACAGATCACTTTGAAGTGCTAAATCTCTGTTGATATTTCATGGTAGCAATACACATATAATACACTCATGCTTTGTTTATTTTTGTGAACAGGTACTTATCCTTATAATTTCCTTGATGACAGACATAAGGAAGACATGTAAAAGTATTCAATAAGTTGAATCAATTTTGCAAATGTTCTATTCCTATTGTGTGCATACTACATTTGAAAGCAAAATCCATAAAACTCAAATGATATGTTTGCAGTTCATAGAGTTAATGCTGTGCCTTAGAAGAAATCATACTGAAGAATGTATAATTGTATTTGTTGTAAAGATTTGAAGAACAACCAAAACTGTTGTCTTGATAATGAAGATGGCACAATTGTTTATAGTGTGTATACTTTATCATGTCTAACAAACTCTCACTAAAATGAAATAGTGCAGCCAATTCTATTTTCTAGCAATAATAAGTTTTTGTTTTATCCCCAGGGTTCTCGGGCCAATTCGCTCAACTGGAGATTGAAATGAACTCTGGGTCCTAGGTTTTTTAGTCCTTGCTACTGAAATGATTTCCTGTATCTAATATGATGGGCTTTGTTTCTTTTCTTTTCTCATTTTCTGTATTTTATATTATTTATACTATACTTGTTCAAAATATAAAAGTTTGGCTATTTATCTTAAGGACATAAATCATTTCTGGGGAGAAAAAAGGTGGTATCCAGCTCGCTTACTTCATTTTAGATCATTTGTGTGGAATTATATTGTGAAACTGAACTATGAGCAAGCAGATTAGTGGGGCTGGTCTTCATCATGACACCTATAGATCAAGAAAAGGCACTAAATGCTCATATTTAAGGCTTAACATGCTTCTACTTCAGGCTAAGAAGTCAAGATAATTTAGCTTTCACTTCATTTTCAAAGTCTCTGAAAATGTCACAAATTTAAAAGAAATGTGTTATTCGGTAGTTTATAGAAACAATGATCCTAAAAATTTTGTTGTTTGTAAATTCTGTTTTTAATTCTTTCCTTTCTTATACTTTCAATGATTTATCTGTTGGGCAAGAAAAAGGAGCAATGCCATTTACTTCGTGTTTTATGTGTAGCTTGTACAAATTGTCTTGAGAAAATAAGGAGAATTGAGAAGTGAATATGATCAAGGTTCATTTTAGACATGCATGAAATTATCAAAGAATAAGTAGAAATATATGTCAAAAGGCTATATATTTGACTTCACTAACATAAAATTAAGTGTATTTCTTGCTTTGTCAAGTAGGTATAAAATATTTACTTTTTATTTTTGCCCATAATTTCATTAACAATATGGGGTATTTTATTGGATTCATTATTTAAGATGTGTAAAAATAAATTAATGAATTATATTTTAAATGTAATATAATCATTTGTAAGTTAAAATTTAATGTATGATGTCTTTCCCCAAAAGTTTATTTGGTTCAAATGAAAAGAGCAATATACAAAAGAAAACATTTGTAATCTTGCCTGATATAAATCATACTTACATATTTTAAAATGTAGGCTTTGTGTATCTGGGTCCTTAAAATGGATTTCACTCATTAGTCAAGAAAGTGAATGAAGTTGTATAAGACATCATTTTTCTTTCTTTTAGTAAATGTTATGACTTGTTTTTGATCTAAAACTATTCTGATTATTCACATCCTGGCCACAGACCATAGTCAGTGACTTTAAATGCAAGAATATACCATGAGGTTTTATGTCTCTGGTTTGTTTGTTTGTTACTAGAACTTAGATATAGCTTCATATTTCACTGTCAAAGTGTATTTTTGATAGGATATGAGGCACATATTTTGGAGAAGATTGTCAAATGTTATTCTTAGGGAATTCTGATAATTGTCCATGGGATTTGTTATCCAATTTTGCATTCAAACCCCAAACCAAGAGTCATAATAAAGTCTTGAACAAAGTATCTATACCCCTAAAAATCCATTTGTCTCAGAAATATTAAAAAATATATCATATTATTTTAATATACATTTATAGATTATAAAGAGGAATTTAATAATATAGTGAATAAGAAGAAAATAAAGGATGATACAGATATACAGATAGATATAATGCTATTATAATGTCACAATTCACAAAAAAGTGCTATAAAAGAAATGCACAAACTGAAATATTCAAGATACAAGATGTTAATATTAACTAAAGGAGATAGTTCAATACACTTCTTTCAAGATTAAAGAAATTATTCAAGAAATTCTATAAGTAAAAATCTGGAAATTAAATGATATAATTCATGTGTTATAGTGAAACTGAACATGAATTTATTAATAAATTCCATGGTGGAATGTATTTTGTTGATCAAATTATCAATATCATCAAATTAATTCAGTGTACCATCTCCAAAACAATTCTTCAATATTTAGTTTTATCATTAACTACAATAATAAAATATACAGAAGAAACTTCCCAAACTCAATGAATGGGTTTGTATTAATCAACTTTCTAACATAAATAACATTTGGACATATGTAAATTCAATGTAATATAAACTGATCATCAATATAAAGTATATATCTCTTATTTTTATTTATGTTTTTGCTGTTCTATGGGGTTTCAGTCCTGTTAAGTAGATCAGTATAACTCTAATTCATGATCCTCTTACTCAGGTTCTCAGATGTTGAGATTATAGTTGTGGACCAAACCACATCTATCTGTATATGACTTTTACATATGAAAACATCTATTGTGGGGATGTTGTTTGTGTGACTATAGCAGACCACAAAATCAAAGTCCTCCCTTTGCAAGCCAGTCTGAAGCAAGCAGTTAATCTAGTTCTAATCCACATTGGGCACTTTACAATAAGAGGATCCACTGTCCCAAAATGTAACCCCCATGTATAAGAGATTGTTGCTCTAGTTCACAAAGCAGGAAGCTACTTGGTCAGTTCCATTGTCTGCTGGATTTTGATCTATTTTTCCCCAGCTATCTATTCTTTGGATCACGCTAATGTTCCCTGGTGAATAAAGTCATCTGTATGGAATATAGTGATTAAGGTTATGACACCACATGGGAATGCTTTACAGAAAGAATCTTCAAGCTAAACCTGACAAAGTCAAATTTTAATTTTAATATAAAATTAAATATAATAATCAGCAATGGATATAAAATGGATGTATAAAATGGTTATAAATCATAAAGGACATATAAAATGACCTTTTTAGTTTATAATAAAGAATATCAATTATTTCAATAAAGAATAGTTGATTGCTTCACATTGTATAATAACATATTAATGGACAAATTCATCATATTACATGATTGCATACCTAATTCATTTCTAAAAAATATACATAAAATCATACTATCTTTCTACTGTAACTTCATCAAAGACAATCTGAGTATATTACAAGGAAACTCATAAGGTTACATATTTGATATCAATTTTGGCAGAGCCATAGTCTTTTAATTCTAGAAAAAACTTTCCTTCCTTTATTCTTGTCTTTTCTGCTAATGATTGGTAGTACTCGGCATCCATTGGCTGGTAAGAACATTATTGTAGCCATACATAGTCTTCCTTTTCATGGAGTGTTCTCCTGCCTTTATATGTGGTTCTCATTTTAATTTATACTTTAGAACATCCTTTCCAAACAAGGCCAAATTTATTCACATTTCTTTAAGTGCCAACTCTAAAATCCCATGATCCTTTCTTTGCCTTTTCTTTGATGGCTTATGAGTAAAAGGAGTAACTTGAAAGTAATCATCATTTTCCCGAACCAAGAAAGGCAAATTTTATCTTTATAGTATTTTGATTTATAATTTTACTGAATTTAGACATTTTCAATAAAAGGGAAGCAATAAAGGAAAATAATTTAAGGAGATCATAGTTTTTCAAATGCCAGAGGCCAAATTATAACCAAGCCTTCATACATTTGTTTAATTAACATTTGGAAATAGGCTTAATTTATGTGTAATTTACAGAGCTCTTAAAAGGTTAGACACATGTAATTGCCTTTAGCACATGTAATCATCTTGGTACATAATTTACATGGATTAGGATGAAGATAAATTATCCTGCAAGTGAAAAGCACTGAGATTTAAAAAATATATATTTTAAGTGTTTAAACCAGTGTTCAAGTCTCTTGAAGAGCAATCCAATCTGTTCCTCCATTCTTTTTTTTTTTTTTTTTTTTGATGTGACCCTTTGGCAGAGTAGCCATGTTGCTGGATTAAAATTTCTCTACAATAAAGTTTCTTTATATATATATATATATATATATACACACACACACACACACACACACACACACACACACAAAGCTTTATTAATACTTGGCTCAGGTTGAGCCCAGAGCTTATATACACACATACATACATACATACATACATACATACATACACACACACACACACACACACACACATATATACACATATATTTATTTATTTATCATGGCTTCTATTTTTGTGTTTTTATGGGATTCCATGAGTATGAGAATGAATGTGTCTGTATTTCTTGAGTCTTCTCTTGGGCTATATATTTATCCCTCTCAGGTCTCTGAGGTGGTTGAATAATAGATAGCTAGAGTCTCATAGTTAAATTTTGAATTGTTTAGGAATCAAGAGGATGTTGTGGATCTAAGAAGATGTTTTTAAAATTGTGATGCAAGTTAGTATGAAAGCTGAATTAGATATAGAACTTTAAACTCATGGAGATGGTTAGATAGTAGAATGTTAAAGTCATGTTCCTTCATTTTTAATAACCATGTAGCTATTTATCAATAAGACAAAATAAATCTCTCCTTATAATTGATGTCAACAGGATATTGAAAAGCAGTTATCTACTTCTAATTCCCATAACAAATTATAGAGATAGAAATAAATTGCTTTTCAGAAGGTTTAACACAGTCCTTTTGTGTTTGATAAACTGTTGGAAGGGGGAAACACAGTTCTTGTCTTTAATATATATATATATTAAAGGAAAGATTTGCTCAACAATACATGAAAACTGCTTGAACACATGGAAGTAGTGTTTAGAAAATTAATGAATGTATGGAAACGTTAACTCTTTCAAAGGTAAGTATAAAAGCTTAGAATTCTTCATACGTTTTCTGTTTTTCTACTTTGGTAACAAAAATGTCAAATGGAATTCAGAAATTGCTCCTAAGATATAAGTGGAAGGAGTTCTAGAAGTATTCATGGTAAAGAACAAACTCTGTTAACATATTTTTAGTGTAGTTTTTTTCCATCTCAGAGTGAGTAAAATCCTTGCAGTTTCCTTCACATTTTTTATTCATTTTTTCTCTATGGCATTTTAATAATAAGCAAGAATTCCAATGCAGTATGGAATAACCATATAGAAAATTATGTTCTAACACAATTACACATATTAAGTGTTAGAAAAGAGATAGCATATATGACTACATAATATTCTTTCCAGTTTCATCCAGGTAATACCACAAATGCCAGTGCCACATATGGGAGAGCCCCATGGAAAGTGCTGTTGAAGAAGATCCCCAAAAGCATTTCTGCTTGCATTCCCACTGGAAAAAAATTGGTAAGACTTAATTGATGAAAACCATATATTCTGAGGTGTCAAGTTACAGAAAAATCCATCTGAAATTGAGCTGGATACTTTCCTACTGGATAGTTTTCAAAGAAGATTCTATTTAATCTGTTGGGAGAATAAAAGAGAGCAGCAGTTTATAGAACACTGAACTCTACCAGCTACAACACCAATATACCAAGGAAGATGTACCCATAAAATAGTGGCATCGCTGTTTTTATGGTAACTAATCTCTCTGATTGCATTTAAGGGCAATTCTCCAGAAGAATTCCCATACCTGGACCTTCAAACCTTTGAAAAACCCTTCTTGATTTTTATTTGTTCTGCTTTGTTTTGTTTTATTTTATTATTATTATTTAAATGCTTGTTTGTTTTTTCTAGTAAGATATCAATAACAATGCATATCTCTTTAAATTGTACCATCATAGAGTAGGCTTTCAAACTTTTAATACGAGCAATAGCAAAATAGTCAGTCTTCCTTATCATAGACTTCATATAATCAATTGATTCTTAAAGAACATTCCTGTAGTTTTTTGAAGACTTGGGAATTAGTGTATCATTGTAGTTGATGAATGAGTATAGCATGACAAAATTTCTTATTAATATTTTTGTTTATCAAATAAGGAAAGAGAGTGAAAATCTTCATTCCTAACTTTTTTTGCTGACCTGGATAATAGTTTTGAAGCACTGAAAATGTCCTTCAAAGTTGTTAAGCTATTAATAACTCGCTATGACATAACACACTGCTAGGTTTAACCTGTAGTCCTAACAGATGAACACAAGGAGAATACTTAGCCTAAACATTCCATAAAGCAAGATCACAGCCAATGATAGCAAACCCCTGGCTGATTTCCATAGTGCACATATTCAACACCCAGAAATTATGTTCATGTTATCTATACAGAACTTTAAGAATAGATAAGAAAATGCAGTTGAATAATTAGATTATTAGGACATGTTAAATTTTGACTATTTCCTTTTGCTGTATTGTGCATTATTTTGCTTGCAAAATTATTTTCAACCAAGGCTGTGTCGACCTCTCAAGCAGTGGGAGTCCTATCACACCACTGCTGGGCGTCAGCAACTTCTGGCTTCCACACTGAAGGCCATCTAATGTCTTTGCTTCTTTCCACATTTTGTAGTAATATATTTAGGGAAGTGAATCCATGTTTCTGAGTTTCACTTAAAAAAATGTTCAACATCTTTTGTCATTAGGGAAATGCAAATTAAACTGACTCTGAAATTCCATCTCATACCAGTCACAATGTCTAAGATTAAAAACAGCTCATGCTGGCAAGGATGTGGAGCAAAGGGAACACTCTTGCACTGCTTGTTTGTTTTCTATGAAAGACAAAAAAAAAGTGTGAAATCAGATGGGATGGAGCATGGGTAGAATCTAGAAGTTGGAAGAGAAAAATCATAATTATAATCCTATGAAAGAATATTTATTTTCAATATAATAAATCTAGGGGGAAATATGCCATAGGAGCCACAGGCCAAGCGAGGAAAATTATTATTATTGCTTAACTACTTTCTGAATACAAATGATCAGGTTTGATCAAAGTGTTAAGAAAAGTGATGACTGCTGACTCAAACCTTACATATTAATTTACAACTGTTGTTCTGAGAACATTGCAGAATGTGGTATAAAAAGAACATGAAAGACAGGAAATAGGGAGATAGGGATAAAAATCTTATGTTCCAGATATGTCAGCCAATATAATCATGAACCCATAATTGCACATTGCCTGCACTAAATGTCACTCATAAATGGTGAGAGAGATCATGGGACTCTGCCCGTTATCACTGAGCTATGTGATCTCAAGTGACTCTGGGAAATAGGGAACTTCTGTCTTCAGTTGTGTACGAGGCTCTAATGGATAATTATCAGTCCATCATAGCCACTGAGTCAGCCCTGGTCAATCGTAGAGGGATACAAACAGAACAAAAATATCTGAATGTGAGAGCTAGATTAATAGCAAAGAGAGGAGTGGACAAAAAAAAAAAGGGAGATTACAGAGGGTATGAGTGAGAGCACACAGAGAGGATATATAATATATGTATAAGAAATTGTCAAGGAACAAATATAATCCCCCCAAAAGAGAAATCCTTGTTAGTGTCATTCTATGTTAATCACATAAGTTGAAACTCTTTACCCCAGTGTGTATTTAAACCCATTCTATTGTCTACATGACATTAATGTCTAATACACCTCTGTAGTTTCTGTTTCAGAGGTGATCATATTTTTCTTCTTCCAACAAGTTGTCTAAAATTGAATTGATAATTTTTAGACTTCTGCTTCTTTACTTCTCAAAATATTCTGTTGTACTATCCATACCATTTCATTTTACTAGGATTAGTCTTTTGTTACATTGTGTTATGACAATAAAAATTTATAAACAAATTTTATATGCCCATGCTCTATTTAAATTAGTAGAAATGGAAAAACATTACAGCAGCAAGTAAAAGTTTTCCTTCAGAAATCACAATACATTAGATTCTTTTCTGCATGAAAATTTTTAGAAAAAATGCAGTTTACATCAAATGTACAGGTCCGATGTGGGATTTCTGGCTTCTCTGTTAGATATCTTTTTCTTTGGCTGTTATTTACCAGACTGATTCAAGAAGATTGGTATTTTCTTTTGTTTTCTAAGTTAGATTCAGTGAATATTCATTTTTCACAACTCAGAGATGATTTTGAGTCCTGCTCCAATCTGTTTTGTATTTTAATAATCCTAGTCTGTAAAACAAATCTTTTACATAAATAGCTACTAATAACAACCACAAATCACATGGATTTCTCAAAAGACCAATAGGAACTCAGCTTGAAATTGATGTGTGCCTTTTTTCATTGTCCCTCTTCTCAATCACTCTAAATCTTTTAGTGGATACCTCCAAATTTCAGAAACAATGCTGGTAGGTTTTACAATGTATCCGTTAAGATCTAGAATAATTAACTAAAACTTTGTGGGGTAGTAATTGAGTGTTTGTTCAATATTCCATTTGTTTAACTATGTATACTATGACTGTAAGATATTAGAGTTATGGTTCTGACAATTCAAGTGATAATACACCTATGCAGTTAATTGATCTATAGAACTGTTCAATTATTAACACAGCAATTATTGAGTTATTTCATGACTATTGGTAGGAATATGTTCTAATACACTGTTTTATTTGTTTATGTTTTTGATTAACTGCTTTCTGTGATTTTTTTTTGGTAAACATGCATGTTTGTTAATTTAGCTACTTACACATATACGTAATAGTAAATAAAGTGAATAAATCTTAGTACCCAGAAAAGTAGTTTGTAAACTATTAAGAATATAAACATGCATTTTAAAGTACAGCAATATCTCAGACCTAATTTAACTTTTGAGTAATATTTATACACACACACATACATTTGTAACATAGTATGGAAAGCTATACTGTGAAACAAAGATTTCCATTTTATCTTTTTTATTTATGTGTATGTTGTTAGCTATAGCCATATGAGTACAGAAGTCCAGAAAAGCCAAAAGGTATTGTAGTATCCTCAGTATCATTGGGTCATGAAGATACAGACAATTGTGAGCTGGAAATGGAACTTGATCCTTGGAAGAACAGCATGTGCTCTTCATTACTCAGCCATCCCTTCAACCTCCATGATGACATTTTAAATAGCTAAAACCAAAACCAAAACAAAAAAATGAAAACTATCTCAGAAAAGCATAAATGTAATTTTTGGCATGGAACTCATTATAAATTAATTTAAATTGAGTATGCATGTAACAAAATATGAATATTTAAATGTAACAAATTAATATGCAAAATGTTAATAAGTAAAATGTAATAAAATATCTATCATATCTATCACCTTTCACCTAAGTATCCATCATCTTTCCATCTATCAGTTATCTTTTATCTATTACTTGAAAGTGAGTGAAAGTTATATGCTTTGATTGACTTATCAAATACCCTAAAATCTGGACATAGATAAAGAGGAATTCATATGGATATATATGTCACAAACACATATAAATAGTGTCATACTGTAGTTAATTAAGATACTTAATAGAACCTTCAGTATTAACTAGTCCCTTCACAGATCACTCTAGCTAATTAGAATCTCGAGGCAGCTGGTAAAACTAGGTTGAACAATTATTATTTAATACTGAATTGTGGCAAGAAAATTAGAAGATAATAGACATTACTTTGTTTCTTTGTTTGTTTTTGAGACAGGCTCTCACTATGAAACTCTGGACTTCCTGAAACCCATTATATAGACCAGGCTTTTCTGAACTCACAAAGATCTGCTTGGCTCTGCCTCCCAAGTGCTGGAATTAAAAGCATGCTCCACCATGCCGGACTAAGACATCACTTTTTCAATGGCCAGAAAAATAAGCTTTCAAATGACAGCATCATCATATAAAAATTAAAACCTCCCACAAAGATTATATGAGTCATATCTAGCTATGTTTCAAGACAAAACAGATAATTGTACTGAAGTTTAAGACAAAATTTCTATCTAACTGCATGCACTTCATAAGTTCAATGGTAGCTTTATCATTCATAGGGTGAAAGACAACACTTGAAATAATGTTGATCAAGGACATGTTGTGTATTGTTATCTGTATTCATATCATTTTGGTATTATCTTTTATTTTTGTAAATACTTCATTTGGATTAGCATTAAATTACTGTTTTATATAAAATAGTTTACTATTTACACATATCAAGAAAAACACCTAGAAATGACAAACCAAAATGCAGACATACTGATTCATGCTTGTCCTCTTATCCCTGTGGACATAGAGGCAAGGGAATTATAAGAAAATAAAGCCAAATCTAGTCTAAATAAACCTTCTAGGCTAGCCAAAGTTACTTAGAAAGACCCTGTGTCAAATAAACTAGAATATTAAAATGGGAAAACACATGAAAATATGTTTGAATTTATACTTAATATCTTAAAACTACACATTGCAATTTTATTATCTTTATAAAAAAATTGTAAATAACAATCTCTCTCAGGTGAGAGAAATATAATTTATAACTCGAGTATAATATCTAATGCCATGTTTCTATGAAGGAAGCCATGACTTTAAAAATACTGAGAAATTCCCTTTGGCCTTATTAATAAGGTCTGTTGGTAACAACAGACAATTGAGATACAAAGAAATTTCTTAGAGATCACAGCATCAGAAAGAGCTACCAAAGAGGGAGCCCCATTGCATCTCCTGATCTGAGAAGCATACCCCTCTTTTGCTTTGGACAGTGGAAAATGAAGAATGTCAAGGGGACAGTCATGCTTTTAGAGAGACACAATGGCTATAAAAGAATCAAGGCAGGTTGGCCCAAGACCCTCTGTGCCCTCTAATTGATAATGGATTATGATTCTCCATAGGACTGTAATGGAAGACAGTGCTGTATGATAAAAGTATATTTGAGTGTTCTAACTATGAGCTTAGGCATACAAAAAAAATAAATAAATAAGGAAAGAAAAAGAAATATTATAAATCCTGAAGACAATTGTCTTCTGTTTTGGTAGTTCTTTCATGAAGACAGTCTCTCTCTCTCTCTCTGTCAGGAAGGAAAAAAGGAAAGTTCAGAGAGACCTTGCCTCTGAACTGAGTCTAAACTTTTCAGCCTATCAAAGTTCTAGTTTTTTTCTGGTGTTACTTTCTGAAACCTAACAACTCCTTGAAGAAATCTTTACTGATATCTTGGAGAGAAATAAATTGTAAATCTGTGAAACACTTTTTTATGTCAAAACAAGACAAAACAAAACAAATCTTAAAATGCCATGAGTTAGACTGGGATTTTCCTGGTAAGTGGTATAATAATTTTAATATAAGGGAGAATGAAACCTAGAAAAAATAAATTTTCTATAACAGAATTTAAGATACCAGTCAAAAATATAGTTCCTTAGCATTTGAGAAATTGTTAATATCAAACTTAGAGTTCAAGTTAAACTTACTCTACTTGGTTTCTCCAGACAGAGGCTTGTCATTAAGCACTTTCAAATCATTTCATTCAGAAATATTCTAGAGATCAGGATTTAAATGGTGTTCTCCTATGCTCAAAGGCAAAGCCCAGCCTTTCCTACTAAGACAGATGAGAGGAAAAGAATATGCTCAGGTCTCCAGTTAAGATCTTCCCATGGGTATTACCATCATATACCCCTTGCCCAATTTTGCTTCTCCATAGATCTGAGGAAAAGGATGCACTAGGTGACCATCTTGTTTTGTTTTGTTTTTAAGTGATGGTGACTTGTTTTCTTATGATGATTTCCATGCCACATAAAATATATATTCAATACAGTTTGTTTAAAATGTTTTGTACTTCTTTATTCCTGCTATGCTCAACTACTATTAATTTAAATGAGCTTCGGTAGATGTACAGGTTCTGGTCTAGTGAATCTGGAAGAAAACTGTATTCATCAGTGACTAGATGTGTTAATATTATGACCTTTACTCCAATCTAAATGGATATGGAAAATGCTATTAATTATTTTTCTCTTAGAGTGTTGCAACATGATTTTACCTGTAATTGTGCTTCCTAATAATTTTTTAGCAAATTTTACTAGTTTTGGTAATAGAATTCAATACACTTCCCCAAAATAGGGCTGCCTAGCCTTTGAGAAAATATTATTACCAAAGTAGAGTTCAAGGAGACTTTACTGTGACTCCTTTTCCCTAAAGATAAATAAAGATAAATGAAGTCAGTAGCCCATATTGGCCTTGAGTTCATAATGATCTAAAGTCTCAGTCTCCTAAGTGCCAATGAGAGGAGTGAGCATCAAGGCACAGCTTAAAATGTGTTTACTGTTAAACTAACATTATGACATGGATACAGATATAAATGAACATAAGAATGCATAGACCTACCCACTGGGGCATGCTTGATCCTCTCCCTCATCTCCAACCTGAACCAATCACAATCAATCAATTGGGCATGGGCTACATACATATAACCACTATTGTTTTATTTCTTTCTTCCTGCCTAACTCTTACTTCAGATACATGAAGAAGACATTACAATTCTCTCTATTGAGACAAAGAAGTGAGCTATAAATAACAAAAGAAAGATATCAGGCTACAAGGGGAGATAAGGAGAGTAAATAAATTAAAGTTCAGATATGAGGTCTGTTTTCTGATTAACAGAATGAAGACTCCAAGTTCTGATGACATCTCAAGGACACAAAGACAGACTGCCATATTTGTAGAAATTATAAGAGGCTCAAGTTTCTTTTTTTTTAAATATAGCTATCCAATTTGAAGAGCCCCTCTTTTATCTGCACAGTTATATCAAGGACCTCAGTGTAAGACCAGATACCCTGATTATGATAGAGAGAAAAATAGGGACTGTGCTTGAACTGATTGACCAGGAGGACACCTAAGGTTAAGTATGCAGTTGCCTAGCAGAAGATATGCATAGGATATAGGCAATAGTAGCTGTAAGAGGGCAGTCACATATTCCGTAGCTCACATAATAGTTTCTCACATGTGTTTATTAGATTTATGTCAGAAGTTTTCAGTCCACAGTTCTCCAGGGAGAAGTCCTTTTCAGGGAAGTCAGTGTTTACTCAGCAGTAGAAGACATTGCATTAGTTCCTGGTACTTTTCTTGGATGAATCACATGGCCATGACAATATCCAAAGGATGGACCAAAAGTTTTCTGGTTCATCCTGAACCTTAGTAAAAGTAACATTTAAGAAATACATCCAATGAGTTTCTTACCCTTTACCTTCCTCATTTAAGGGATACAAATTGTTCATAATGGCTGAGGAATAGGAATAGAACTGGATTATGTTTTTAGTAACATAAAATTCAGTGTGTTATATAGCTCATAGCTTTATATGAGTTTAAAGAAAACAAATATGATGACATTTAGAGAAAAATGAACACATCTGAGAATTAGTACAGTGCCTAGTAAGCCAGACCAAACTGAGAATACTACATGTTTTCTGATAATATGTGAAACTGAGACTTAAAATTATATTTATGCACCTCTCACTCTCATGTGTCTGTGCATTTGTATGTGTATGTTTAATTTCTTCTGTAAAGTTCATGATGAATTGGCAGACACACAGAACAGTCTTGAGTCAACTAATGATTCAAGCAGGGATTTGATTATCTTCATAAATCACAGAAATAGATCAAGATGATGATCATAGATAGTTTGAGATTGATGGCAGTGACAGCTACTGATATGGAAGTGGCAAATGGAATGAGGGGATAAGGAAAGAAAGATTATGAAAAATTCCAATGATCACAGCTGCTGCAGCCCCTGTATCTATGGCTCAGAGACTATCAAAGTAGAGGGGGAAGAAAGAATATAAGATCCAGAATAAAAGGAATTCTGTTGGAAATCAGTCTCTCCTAGAAATTACTGCAATAGCAATACTGAAATAAGAGAAATATTAATGTATATGTTAACATGGAAGAGAGAAAGTTCATGGGGGTCCCACATCTACACAAAGAACTAAATGCAACTAATGACTGCAAGGAGGAGAAGAATTAGTCTCTACTGTGATGAGTTCTCTCATTTATTGCTGGATTCAGAGTTTTCAGCCTAGAAACTGTATATACACAATGCTCATTATGATACATACGTGTGTGTGTGTGTGTGTGTGTGTGTGTGTGTGTGTGTGTCTTCACATGCATACTTACACATGCACACATACAATAATTAAAGTAAAGAAGGCTACCAAATCGAGATTGGATGGACAGGGAACGATTTTAGGGTAGAAGGAGGTGTTGGATGGAAGAAACAGAGGAGAAAAATCGATGCAATTATATTTAATTTAAAAACATACTTTCAAAATCTGAAAAATAAAAATGCCCTCACAAAACATTATGAGACAAATAATCCCTTTAGTTTGTCTTGTGCTGGCCATCTACTGCTGGACATGAGGCCATAAGATTTTTATGCCTAGTGATTCTCCTTTGGAAATAACTAGTGTTCATTTGCAGGTGTTTGTCAGTTGGAGATAGCCTCTGAGTTATGGACAGAGACTTTTACCTACTTCTCTCAACTCTGGAGCCCATCTGGAGCAGATTTCTACAGGCCACTTACATCCTGTCACAGTTCCTTTGTAAGCATGCAACAGGTCTTTTGCGGCCTTGGTAGACCTAACAGCATAGCTATCATCCAGGTCCATATCTAGGGCTTGAATTAGCCCACCCCAACATCTACCTCATCTACGAATTGCTGTAGTTTCTGAAAGAGCCAGTCCTGGAGATCCAAAGCTGCCTGGATCCATGACAAGGCAACAATAGGATATCTTAGTGATCCTGGTGAGGATCGAGTATTGATAGTGCAGCAGAAACCAGAGGCCTCGAACCTTACCAATGACTCATTATAATGAACATTACTTACTTTTGCAAGTACAGATGAGTGAACAAAAGGGTAGGTATACTGTGGGACACTGTGACACATTACAGCTTCCATGATGAGATCTTTTTTATGCTTTGTTTTGTCTCCCCCCCTCTTTGGGAGGCGTTACAAGGGTGGAGGGTATATATGAAGGGATGGGGAGATGAGTAAGATTGGTGTGTATAATGTGAAACTCACAAAGAATCAATAGAGTTAACAAATAAATAAATCCATGGCATCCATGGAGAAAATTCTCAAAGAAATGGAAAGAAGACTTTATCAATTCGTAGAAGGAACAGGCTAAAAAGTTCAGATGAAAGGTGTACAATTTTGACTTGTATAATATTTAGATTGGTTATGTAGAATACATAGGAAATAGTGGTCTTTCCAAGGCAAGTCAAAATTATATGAGTGAAAGATGAATGTTTATTTTGTTGAAACAAAACAAGAAGTGCTACCTCATTTAGAAGTCACAGCTTTGAGCATCACCTGGAGTGTAGCCATTGATGGCATTCTAAGAGTTGTAGATTTAGTGGAAACTTTGATACCAAATAACTGTAGCAGCATTTCCATAAGCCAATGCCACACTCAGAGAGGTGACAATGACAGAAGCAGATGGCAGTTTGAGTGGCTATAGAGGTTTTTACAACAGTGATAGGTAGGGATGAATTTAGAACTCCCTAACACCTGACTGATAGGGTAACCTAGCCATTTAAATAGATCACCCTACAAAAAAAAAAAATTGTTGTATAAACATAAACCACATATACTTTAACCCATGTATAACTTGGGTAGTTTCAAGAACTCTTAGCACAAGACCACCTGTAATTCTTTATTTTTGTTTTTCAATTTGAAAAGTTGAAAGATCACTTAATGAATGGAAGATACCTGAGCATCCTTGTTCATCACTGCAGTTTGGTTTAATTCACTCTCACCAGCATCCATACCAAATTGCATTTATAATTTTGATACTAGGGGTCATTTGTTAATGCATTGCACCATTAAATGATTTTTTAAATGTGCTTTTAGTTTAATAATGATCATAGTATCAAATGTGTTGACAAAATAAATTCACTTAATGCCAGGTGAAATCAAAAGTTGGTGTACCATTACGATATAATTTGAGATGAATTCTTGACTCCACCAGTATTATGTGGGGAAAAGTTAATATGGGATCCTGCATTCGGGATTTATGCTATTTTATGATTTATGGAAATCAGCTATGGAAATAACAGTTGTGAAAAAGAGTATTTGTACATATTAGATTTCTAGGTAATTTTGCTGCTAATTTTAGGCATTTGTTGAAAATTTTGATTAATATTTGATTCTTGATACACATAAAGGAGATTCTCTGAAAACTTGAAGAAACTGGACACTGACACTTAAAGGCTGGATGTCACCGGGTATCAGGAATTACATGTTTGGGGAATTTGAGCTTTTCCTGAATTATCAGGTATATGGAATTATATGCTTGGGGAATTTGAGCTTTTCCTGTAACTAAAAGTTCTCATTAAACTCTCAAATCAAATTAGGCAGAGACATCTTTGGGAATGTAATCCTAACTTTTTTTCCAGTAAAGACAAAACTAATGTTTTGAAATTTGGAAATACCAAAGTTTAGACACACTGCAAATAATAATGAAACATTTAGAAGCTAGTGATATGCAGCATTTCGATTCTCTGATGTTCTTGTCAATTTTGTTTATTTGTATGTTTTTTTGACTGAACATCTGGCATTTTGCAATGTTCAAACTTGGTTATCTTTATTGTATTAGCACATGCAGAGAACTGTATATTCAGCAATGATATTTAATCAAGTTTTATCAGCAAGAAATATTTTTAGTTAATAAAGTACCAAAATTCATATCAGTATGCAGTTAAACTTGGTGCAGTTAAACCTAAAAATCACTGTAGCTTTAGAAATCACATATTTAATATTAATTTAAATGTTAGCACTATTATATGATGCCTGTTTGAATTTTATGAAAATAAAGAGATGATCTGAAAGAAAAACTACATGTTAGAATTTCATTTTACTCATGAATCAAAGAGGAAACAGGCAAATGGTATAAGAACATTGTTTAAAAGACAACTCAAAAATGATAAAAATATTAGGAATATATATCACAAATATTAGAGTAAGTAAATGGAAAAATGTTTACATCTATTTATGTATCCTGTGTATGTGTTTGTATGTATGTATGCTTATAAGCACACACATGTGAAGATATATGTGGGAGTCAGGTCTTTCTTTCTACCATAGGGGACACAGGAATAAAACTCAGGTTGTCAGTCTTGGTGGCTAATGCCTTCACCTGCTGATCCATGATGCCAACTGTAACATATATTTGGTTAAGAATTCTAGAAGGAACAAGATTTGGCATTCTCTAGATAGGATTTGCATGTGCATAGAATGAAATTACTTAGCACTGGTGTGAATAATCTATTGTTTTCAGAGTTTTGAAGTACCTCAGATATATGAAATAATAGAAAATTATAATTTTGTGGATGCCATGGAAGAAATTTCAAGTTTGTGTCAATTTTTTTTTTGTTTTTTTTTTCTAAAATTCTAGTGTGAAAGTAGAGAAGATATTATAAAATTCATCATTTCATCAGACTGAATGGGATCTGCAAATAGGTGGACATATGCTCAAAAAATTGAAGTTCTCATTAATTTAAGATGTTTTCCAAGTGAGAGGACCAATATATTTCCATGTTTTAGTCTAAATTAAATTTTCAATAATTTCCCTGGGTGAAAACATGGAGATTCTGAGAACAGAGATGTTTGTAATACTAAACTTTGAGATCTAGGAGTTATATTAATACAGTAGTAATATATATATACCTACAAAGTATAGGGAAAGTTGAACTCTCATTGTAGGAGTTTTGTGAGTAATTAAAAATCTATACTTACATAACTGATTTAACTAATTCAAGTGTGGCTTTACATCTTAAATTTTTTATTTCCACAATAATGTATGTGGTTTAAATTTTGGAATTAGAAAATTATGTAATATGAACCACTTATGCCTATTGTGTATGAAAACATAAAATTATATTATATAAAGGTCTCTTAGAAGCTATTGTTTAGAGTGCTGAGAATCCACACAGTAAGAATGAAAAATAGAGATTTTCAAACTGAGTTCAAAATCCTAAAAGGAATGCTCCCTATGAGGTTTTAGTTCCAAGAAAGAAAGGATTATAACATTGAATCCCAATCAGACTGATTGAAAGACACAATGGGCATTTTAAACCCTAGAGGGACACACACACAGAATAACCATGGGCTTTTGATATGGACTTAGAAACCACTGAGAAAGCAACTCACATAAAATTCTCATGAGTTTAGTTTTTTGTAATTGCGTTCTGTCTGGCAGAGGGAGTAATACTCCCTCCTCCTGACATACCCACCTCCACCTCCACTGACTCTCTTTTAATATGATCCTTGATGGCTGCTACCTTTTCAATCCTATTTCACCCATAAATCAGCTACAGGGTCCATAAGCCCTGTGGTAAATTTGTTAACCCTGAAGTCTTATCAAGTCTCATGAACCATTCAGAAAAAGCTTTCCAAGCAGGAAAAGATTCCTACTCAATATCCCATCATATATTTCTATTTATTCCTGTGGCTTTAAGTGTGTCTCTCTGTAATTTAAGGTGTCCTGTGGAGTAATGGGAATTGTCCACAGAAAGTGTCCCTGATGGGTTGTTCAAATCATTACATTAGTTCTCCTCATGTCACAAAATAACCCTTCGCATAATTCTTGCCTGCCACAAAAAATGCTGATTTAACAATAACAAAAACGTTCATCAGAAAGAAAATGCATGAGAACATTTTTACCCTCTATGCTGGTTCTGCATACTTGCTCCATGCAAAGGTGTATAAAAGATTGCAAGAGAGAGGCATGCAAAATATCCAGAATACTGGTACATTTTCTTCTTATGTAGAATACACAAGAAAAGACAAAGCCTTAATGTAACATTTTTATATATGTTATTTATTTCCTAGATAGAAACAAAAAATATCTATTTGAGTATATTTCACTTCTTCTTGGAGGAAGGGAGGAAGAATTTGGTTTTTGCTTAGGGTGTTATTGAACCCATGAGCTGAGCTCAAGAGTTCTTCAGAGTCCCCTGAGAAGATGACTCAACCACTCCTGGTTATTTCTATACTTTTACAATATTTCTTTCTAAATACATATAATAGCTATAATAAATATCTCTATGACATAACATATATTACCCAAAATGTGATACTCTGCTTAGGAGTAAATTTCAAATAGCATGAAATATTTTATTATAGAAACAAAGCTTAGCTTTGTAGCAAATAGATTTTCAGAATGTAATTTAATTTAATAGGAATTCATTGTGGCACTGATAAAAGTTCCTGTAAAATGACAACAAAGATTTATTTTTGTAAATAATATCATTGGCAGTAAAAATTAATTTTTTGGTGTCTATGTTGAAAGGCAAATAGCACATTTTGCTACTCTGTAAAATTGTATTTAATAAGATAATGATAGTTTATTTATATAGGCTTTGTCTTCCCTTGATTCCAGTATAGGCAAATGGTTTTTATTAATAAATCATTATTATTAAATTCAATTAGGAGATATTCATTTAACATGTGCCTTATAACTTTGTCCAACTTAATTGTTTATATTTTTATTTAATCTTAATTTTGAAAATGGCTATGAAATATACAGTGAAATAGAACAGGTATTACATGACAATAAAATGCATTATGTAGCCAGTTATATGTATAGTAGTGTGAAATAAATGATTACTGCTATTTAACTTTTAACAGCAATGTGGCAACACAAGGTCATTCCATGTTAAATATTTCAAGTGCAATAAGTTCCTTCCTGGAAACCTGTGTTTATGTCAACATCATCTAATACACTTGCTAATGCCCAAAACACAAACTATCCAAAACTACTCAAAAGTAAGAGCTGCTGAAAATGTCATTAAAATAAAATTAATGAAATGTGCTTTCATTCATCAAATGTGTGCTATTTCCAAGATCACAAAGGCAAGTGTCTCAGTAACTATGTTATTTGCAGATGGCTTGTCTTTTGCGGTTCTCCAAGAAACAGAGAAAGCTTTTAAAAACTTGGAGAAATTGCAAGAGAAGCAACCTCTCCTAACAAAGATACCCAAATCACCAGTAATTTAGGGAAATATAGAAAACACACCTTTATTCACAGCCATGCATGCACATATGAAAGACATACACTGTCAATCCCTTTCCCTCAACTCAAAAAGTATATATACTTTTGCTACCTCACAGACTGAAGTAAAATATCATTTTCTTATTATCAGTTTTCCCCTATCTTCCTGCTTTCAGAGCATGATGCTTCTCTTGACATTTTGCAAGCCCCACTTTGTTCTGGATATTATAATAAAAAAGACTTTTGGACCAACCCTAACCCTAACCCTAACCCAACAAGAAAAAAAAATCAGCTTAAGTTGACATATGTACAATCCAACCTGCTTAGCCTAAGTCCAGAAAAATCCAAATTAAAAATAAATGTTATGTTTTCATGTAACGGGATGATTTTTTCTTGGGTGGGGGTGATTGTTTTCTTTTCTTTTGCACTTCTTAGTCCAGGTATATTAGTGACTAACCAGAATGGTTAGAAAATGTCCACGTGGCAGAATAGGCAGTAATGGCCTCTGAAGTGGCCCTCACATTTGCTGATGGTTGCTGCCTATGTCTTTGATCTTTGGCTTTCAGAAGTCCAGAATCCCTGTTGTCAGGGCCACTGGGCATCTCGGGATTTCATCTTAATCTAAGAACACTAATATTGGATTCATTTTCTGTTCTACTACATATGATATCCTCTTGAGAGTCTACATATATCATGATTCTAACATCAATTATTAGATATTTCTAATATAATTAGTGTTAGGATGGATATGGGAGTTTGACAATGCATATATAGCATTCCATTATAGTTAATTATTAACTCACTTTCTACTTAAAAGTTTATATTCAGTTGTTCCAATATCTTGGTTTCACCAAACCTCATACTACAAAAGCTAAAGTAATACTAAAACAGTGTTTTTCAGAAAAGATTCATTCTCAATTTCTGCAACTGTGAAAATTTTCTGCTAGCCTTCATTTTTATGGTTATCATTATATTGTTTGCAAATTAAGTTAGGAATATTCATATTCACATATATGCTAAAAAACCCTAAATATTCATTATCCTGCCAAGATTTTAAATGTATCTGATTTATATCAAGCTAATTTATTTTTTTAGTATTTATTTCTTCAAATTACATCACAATCATAGTCCTCTCCCTCCTCTCCTCCAGGTGGTGGTCCCACCCTCCTACCCTCTTCCCCCTCATCTTCCTATCTGCTTTTTTTTTTAATTTGGGGTGTCTCTTTTTTCTCTCCAATAGTTCATCATTTTAGTCCAATAAAAGGCTCTTTTTTTCCTTTTAGTCCAATAAAAGGCTCTTTTTCTTATAACAATAAATATAGTACAAAACTATAAGAACAATTAGGTCACAGTTATGAAATTTATAAGGTATAACCTACATTTCCAATGTCCAGTCCATACATAATTGGTAACTGATATTAATATTCTATTATCTATCTTTCTTGATGAGTTTAAAGTTCTATACTTAACTCAGTTTCCATCCTACCTTGCATTATCAACTTAAAAACATCTTCTTAGACCTACAACATCATTTTAATTCCTAAACAACTTAATATTTAACTGTGAGCTATAACTATCTAGTCTTCAACCACATCAGAGACCTGAGAAGAATAACTATATCTGAATAAACAGAAAATGCAGAGCCAGCAGCTTCCAAAACTAAGAAATGACAGACAACTGGCTGCCTGGACATTCACCAGTTTCTCTCCATACATTGGAGCATCCATCTTCAGGCTTTTGGCCCATTATCTCTGACAGACATTGATTGTAAAGCAGAAATTATGAAGGACTTGCCTACCCTGTTTTGGCAGAGCTAGGCTGTCAACTTACCTGCTTCGAAGTTTTGTCCTTTTCACGTAGCATTCTGTCTACAATTGAAGCAAGGGATTTCTCCTGCTAAGGGACAGGTTTGCCACTAATGCAGCCATCTCCAAATGGAGATTCTTTGATCCTCATCTTCTACTTGTCAGGAGCTGACTTGTCTCAATATCAAAAAAATCTTAAGAAAATATATTTGATTGCCATATTCTATAGATCTCTTGAGGTTTTTGAAGACCACTTATCTATCCTCCATATATTTGGGTAAGCAAATGTTACTTGTCCCTTAGCAACTTGATTTCTAATTAACTTAGAAAACATCTGTAACACACTACACTAGTACTAACATAATGACATGTATGAATGAATATTAATTTGCATTTCTTAATTATCCTAAACAGTCTGGGACAGTTGCTATCAAAAGGTCAAACCTTCACATTGCATTTTTAAGCATTACATAGGTACAATACCTTAAAAAGAGTTAACCTTAATTTTGTATCAATATACAAAGATCAATACTGATGTAGCCAAATACAATCTTAATTTTGTATCAATGTACAGAGATATAAAAGCATATTCAACATTCCATCCCCTTTTCTTTATCATTCCTATATTATGTCTATATACTATTTTTTCAAGTCTTTTTTCCCCTACATAAAAAAGAAAGAAGGATACAGAAAAGAAAAAGAGATAAATCCCTGGGTCTAACCTCCAAAACCTTGATTAACAAGACCATTTCAAAACTCAAATGACAGCACATGCTGGCAAAGTTGTGGAGAAAGGGGAACACTCCTCCATTGCTGGTGAGAGTGCAAACTTGTACAACCACTATGGAAATCAGTCTGGCAATATCTTAGAAATCTTGGAATAGCTCTACCTCAAGACCCAGCCATATTACTTCTGTGTATCCAAATGATTCCTTACCAAACCTTAAAGATGTTTCCTCATCTTTGTTCATAGCAGCCTTATTTGTAATAGCTAGAAACTGGAAACAACCCAGATGTCCCTCAACTAAGGAATAGATTAAAAAAAAAAAACTGTGGTACATCTGCACAATGGAATAGTACTCATCCATCAGAAACAACAAAATCATGCAATTTGTAACCAAATGGATGGAACTAGAGAAGCTCATCCTGAGTGAGATAACCCAGACTCAGAAGGATGCACATGGCATCTATTCTCTTATAATTGGATTTTAGCCATATAGTACAGGATAGCTATACTACAGCCAATACACCAAAAGGAACAGGAACACAGACTTTGTTACCTGTCAATGAGACACTTTGCCCTAGTAGGGCTGCCTTATAGGCCCCCAGTGTATGAGGAGGCTCTTGGCCCTCATATGACTACTGAACTGAGGCAGGGGACTTATATGTAGGGACACTCCACTCTGGAGGAGTGGGATGGCAGGGATAGGGGGTAGAAGGTGGGAGGACAGGACTGTGAGGGGTGGAAAGAGGGTACTGTGATAGAGATGTAACCTGAAGTAATAAATAAACATAAAAAACAACTTGTAAACAATCCCCCTAAATAACAACAAACATCTATAACCCATCAAATGACCAAAGGAGAAAAAAAATCACCTACCCCACCTTCTGAGAATGGCATGTCACTCTCTTAAAAATTGTTTCTTGCTGATTTGGGATGTAAGAATACATCCCTTGTTTGGGGGCCCAAATAAGAATGGGAAAATGGTTAAGCAAGTTAATTGTAACCTTTGATGTTCAGTCATATTGTGCTCAGGCATTTAAATGTCCTAAGAAGTTTGTAGTCAGAAGCTGAACTTTGGGTAGGAAAGTTCAGGGCTTTACTGAAGTCCTGACTGGAGCAGTCTGTGGAGCTGAACCATCTTAGTTATCTATTTTGAGTTGTTCTGATTTAGATTTTTTTGAGGAAAGAGGTATTGAGGTAGTCTGTGAGGCTGGATCATCTGGGCTACTTATCTTCTTTGGTGTCTGGTCCCTTTTCTTCATAATTTTCAGCTGTTCAGTTGTTCCTTGACTCCTTAGATGGATGCTTTTAATCTTCTGGAGAGAAAAGAACAGTACCCTACCCTAATTCTATCTCTGGGGTGCTACTCTTTGGACAGGTAATATTTTTCCTAGAGTATTTTTTTGTTTTTGTTTTTGTTTTGTTTTGACAATAAAAACAACATTACCTTTCAATTGAGATTAAAAAATTCTTTTGTTATTTTGGAACTAAATATAACTTTAAATGTATATATTTTTAGACCACAAAGGACAATTAACTTTGAATTTCAGCGTGCCTTTTGTGAGCAGCTTTTAAAACTTAAATCATTGTAAATCCTATGTATCTGCCTCTGCCTCGCAAGTATTGCGATCAAAGGTTTGTACCTCCCATTGCTGAGATTAAAGGTGTGCACCACCACCCCTGTACCTAAGTTTTTCTCTCTTTTGTGCTTGCTCTGTTTCAAGCTGGCCTTGAACTCAGAGATATGCATGTTTCTATCTCCAGTCTGTTGGGATTAAAATGTATGCCTCTCAAGTGTTGGGATTAAAGGTGTGAACCATCACCACCCTGTACATTGTAACTCTAGTGATCTAACTCTATAGTGATCCTCCTGTCTCTGCTGGAGTTAAAGGCAGGGGCTATCATTGCCCTTATCAAATATTTCATCTTAGCTCCAAATTACTTCAACTCTTAGAGATTTAGAGTATCACAGTGAATTGTAAAAAACCTTAATTTACTTACAACATTTTAAATCTCTTAACTGAATTTCTAATACAAAACATCCAAAATATCCTTTATATATAGGAAAAAAAAAAGTACAAGCTGATATCCAAAAGTGTGTGAGCTATGTGGAAACCTGCAGTCTAACATTCTAACCTAAAATTGAGACAGTTTTTCTTTCATGCCAGTAAGGCAAGTATGCCTTTGGTAAATTACCATTTGAAAATTTTATATATTTTTTTAATATTTTTTAAATGCTTAGTTACCCTTTAAAAATGATTTGTTTTTTCAAGTTATCTTGTGAACATAGTTTCCTCTCTTCTCTGCTCCGGGTCCTTCTCTCCCTACCTCCCTCTGACTCTCCCTATTTCTCTTCTCAGGTTTCTTCTTCTCCTCAGATGAGGTGGACCCCCACATATCATACTCCCTCAGTTCGTCACTCAGGTAAGGGCCACCAGCTTCCTTTTGTACCAGGGCTTGATAAGGCTTCCCATCTAGGGTAATGTGTTCTGCTAAGCTGCACAGGGTTACAGCTGCACACTGGAGATAGAAACATGCAGATCTCTGAGTTCAAGGCCAGCTTGACACAGGGAAATTTCTGAGTGGAGTTTTTCCTAGGATATTTATGCTAGGTTCCAATCTGTTTGGGTCTGTGGATTATAGGATGGTTGTCCTGTGCTATATAGTTAATATCCTCTTATAAGAGAACATATACCATGTTTATCTTTCTGGAACTGAGTCAGCTCACTTAGGATGGGCTTTCTAGATCTATCCATTTGGTAGCAAATTGCATAATTTCCTTGTTTCTGATAACTGAATAGTAATCCATTGTGTACATGTACTACAGTTTTTTTTTTTAATCCATTCTTCGGTTGAAGGACATCTGGGTTGTTTCCAGTTTCTGGCTATTACAAATAAATCCCCTATGAACATTGCTGAGGCCATATCCTTGTGGTTTAGTGGAGAATCTTTTGGATACATGCCCAGGAGGGGTATTGCTAGGTCTTCAGGTAGAACTATTCCAAATTTTCTAAGATATTTCCATATTGATTTCCAAAGTGGTTGTACAAGTTTGCATGCTCACCAGTAATGGGGGAGTGTTTCTTTTTCCACATCCTGGCCAACATGTGCTATCACTTGAGTTTCTGTTATTAGCCATTCTGACAGGCGTGAAATGGAATCTCAGAGTCATTTTGAGTTGCATTTCCCTGATGACCAAAGATGTTGAACGTTTCTTCAAGTGTCTCTCAGCCTTTAGAGATTCCTCTTTTGTAAATTCTCAGTTAGGCTCTATACCCCATTTTTTGATTGGCTTATTTGATTTTCTTTGGTGTTTAATTTCTCGAGTTCTTTATATACTTTCAACATTAGCCCTCTGTTGGATGTCGGGTTGGTGAAGATCTTTTCCCAATCTGTATGCTGCCATTTTCTTCTAATGACAGGGACCTTTGCCTTACAGAAGCTTTTCAATTTCATAAGGTCCCATTTATTGATTGTTTGTTTTGGAACCTGAGTTATTAATATTCTATTTAGGAAGTTGCCTCCCATGCCAATGAGTTCCAGGTTTTTCCCCACTTTCTCTTCTTTTAAATTTAGTGTGTCTAGATTTATATTGAAGTCTTTGATCCACTTGGACTTAAGTTTTGTGCAGGGTAATAAGTATGGGTCTATTCACAATTTTTACATGTTGATCAAAATAATTTCTTTAAGTTTAGAAAGATGATTGCTTTTCTTTCTATTAGCAAAAGCATTCTAAAAGTAGTCCATTCTTATTTAGAAGATTCTATGAACTTATTTTGTTTTAAATTCAAATTTTCCACAAACAATGTAAAAGTCACCTAACCAGATGGTTCTGCATATATGTACAAGTAATAAATATAGATAAAGTAGTAAGTTTTAAAGGTCTTAGACAGGATGACTTTAAATAATGCAAAAACAACACAGAGTTTTAAAAGAAAAAAAATGATTCAGTTTGTGGTAGAAAAAATAAAACATTAGTATTTTTGCAAAATACCTTTCCTAATTTTTTGACTACATAAGAATTAAGTGTTTTTAATATGCCAATTGTTCTATAGATAAAATCATCCAAACTTACATGCTATCACTAATAATATTTAGTGCAAGAATTTTACATTTTCTAGTAATGTCAAAACTGAAAGGTACAGAAGGAACAATCCTGTTGAATGAGCACAAAAATAAATGGAACATTCTCCCACTGCAGCTTGATATCCTGGTATCAGATTCCACTGAGGTCTGGTACTACATGCAGAAATAAATTTGTCCTTGGTGTTTTATGCTGGTCAGTGAAAGTGCTAAATATTTAACACATAGCAAAAGTGTTGATTGTTATAGACTGTAGCTGCTTCCGGTTTATTGTGTGAAATGAAGGTTGTGTAGATTTGTCACAGCATCCTATTTTTTTTAACATTTGTCTTGTAATAGTATGCTATACTTCATTAATAGATAAGACATTGCTTATCTTCAGAAAAGTAAATAGGTCTGTGTAACATGCATAAATAATTTGTTTTCTTTCAGGATGAATTTAAGATATGATTTATGTATAATATGAATCATTATCACAATTCAATTTGGTCAGAGTTCTTATGAAAGGATATTTATAAAATAAATGTTATCCAGTGAAAGATTTAAAATGAGCTCACCAGGAAGATGGACATAAATATGATATTCTTATTTACTTTATATGTATAGTGTATTGATAATTGCTCTGAATATATGACTATACATCATGTTCATGGCTGGTATCTGTGAGTGCAAGAAGAAGGCAAAGATCCACTGAAACTGGAATTACAGATGGTTATGAACTGCTCATGAATGGTAGAAACTAAATTCAAGTCTTTTGCAAGGGCTTAAATGTTTGTTAAGTACTAAGCATCCTCCTAGCCCCCAAGTACATTTATCTTTTATGTACAAATCTCATCTTCAACCCTAATATCTTGAGCATCAATTTAAAAGAAACTACTAATTATATTATAAATCATACTGACTACATAAAGATGTTGCTCTTGGTACAAAATTTAGAATGAAATATACTTCTAGGAACTTTATGTTATTTTCAAGACTGGTTAGAGTTGATACCATCAATTTTACAGGCTATTCACCCATGAAGTCAAGACATTATTTTAATCATGCATGATTCAAGACACACTGTGCCCGTTCTCATTACCACAGGGAACAAGATCTACAAATGTCCTTGTCTATAGAATCTGAAGTTAATTTACCAGATGCAAGAGTTGAAAAGGAATTAGAAAGTAGATTTATACTCGAAGAATAAATCAGGTAGCAGTGTTGAAGGGCTATTAGATTAGCTGAGATGAATTAGAAATTGTCTCAAAATAAATCAGCTATAATTTGAAAGCTAAAGCAATCTCTTAATGAAAGGGCCTGGGAGCTTTGCTGTTGTTCTTACATTCGGGATAGCCAAAAGTTAAGGAAGCACTGCATAAAGGAAGAGATTGAAACTGGGTGATTGCTGTCACCTTTTCAAATTCTATGACACAATCATGCAAATAAAATTGTCTTTGTGAGATGCTGTGATAACCTAGCAATTAGACATTGTTCAAAAGAATGCGACTCTTCTCAACACACTTCTTTAGTTTAGAACTGACTTTGCTACAGATGTACTTGGAGCGTTCTCCAGATAAGAATATAAGGACTGTTGTAATCAGGAAATTCCAAGTTGAAATATAAAATGAGAATTACGCACTTTTGAGACTGAATGTGAGGGCCATGCTGTGACAAACATGTCAAAGTGTCATATTTCTCTAGAGTGTGAAGCTCCCTCTAAGCCTAAAATACAGAGGGAAAGAAAAATTTGAAATCATCCCAGGGGTCAAGACCAAGTTCTCATTTGCTTTCATTCTTAATTGGGCTCATTTTCATTCCAACTGTCTTCTGCCATGAAAAATTACAAGATCACCTGGTATGCAACAAGCCACTAGTTTCAGTCCCAGGCTTACACAGCCTACTGGTATCCAATGGAATAACCTACAAATCTATTCCACAAACTTGTAGTATTTAATAATTAATATTCATCTAAAGTTTGAATCTTATTTAAAATATACCTGTATAGCTACTGCCTAAACCTTGAAAAATCTGCATAGGACAGCACAAGTTTGAATAATTATTCTCCTTCTGTGATTATACAGAAACATGATCCAGAATTCATATACATATCATTATTTATATAAACACAAGAGAAGCATTTGATACATTGATACTGCTGTTTTGCTATTTTAAAAATACCCTTAGGTAGAGGAAAAATACACTTAAGAGTGAGACAAGAAGCAAAGATGCAATTTCCTTTCTACAAGATTAGGGAGAAATAATTTACACATGAACTAGTTAAGATACCCTTTTTCATTGGGTTTATAGGTCTGAACATTTAATGCATGTTTATCCACAAAAAAGAAAAAAGTGATAGCCCTAGTCACTAAAATGATCATCAAATATAATATATAGACACTACTTCCTCTACTTCCTCTTATACTACATTTTTTCCATATTCAGGAATAGTTTATAAACTACTGTGTGTGTCTGCATATGGGTGTGTGTGTTTGTGAGCACACGTGGACATGTATGTGTAATATATTCAATTAGGATTACAATTATTTTAATTGACACGTAAAAGTGACAAACATTATCATTTTACATATGTAAGCATTGTGGTTTACACACATTTAGGGTCCTAAAGAATGCATTTCTATAGATAGTTCACAATCATTTTGAGGAAATTTAACATTTACTTTCTTTACTTCTTTATAGAGGTCTGTATTTTGGTATCTGGTACTGTATTCAGTGTCTCATAAATGTCTATGTCTTCAGCTCCAGTTGGATCTGGTGACTCTTCAGGACTCAACTGTTTCTGTGTGCAAATATACAAATACATACTCAACCACATATACATACACATATTTAAAACAATTAAAAACAATAACACAATAGATATTGTCTATTCACTGTATAGAGTAGCATAATTCTTGAACATTTCTTCCTATCCATATGTAGTTTTATAAACTTCATCTCTCATGCCCAATAAACATATGAACATTGTCTTTCTAAGCCTGGTTTATTTTTGTTAACCAAGTCTATCAGTTTTAATCATATTGCTACAAATAATGGATATTTGTTCTCTATTATAGAAGGACAGAATTAAACTTTATATATGTGCTTTATTTACTTTGTTGATAAATTGGAAGACACATGAATTATTTTTATTCTTGGCTATGCTAAAAATGTGGACCTCTCTTCAGTATACTAACTTCATTTATTTGGAACATTTAAATTTTTACTCATAGTTCAGTCTGGATACAGATTTGGATTGAATATATACTGAACTGCACTATAAGCACAAAGAATATAAACGTAGATGTTAATATGAACTAATTTGTCAACTAATCAGATGAGGAGCTATGTGCTAATGGTGAACATATGGCAATCTTAACAAAGGATTTGGTATCAATATCAGGCTAAGTAAGACACTTCTTGTTCCCATCATTCTCTAAGGTTCCTGATATCCTCTCTCTTTCTCTCTTACTCTCTCATTCTGTGTGAGTGGGGTACTGTATATGATGTGTGTACATCTAGGTATGACCATGAAATGGTGAGAAGTTGAAATTTCATCTTTCTCCATCATTTTCTACTTCACATGCCAGACAAATTTCCTCTTTAAACCCTGTGCTGGTTGTTTTGAAAAGATACTGGTTGGTCAGGGATTCCCAGTCATCCTCTTCTATCTGCTTTCCTCAGCTCTGGAACTAAAAGCATGTGACAATTCACCCAGATTTTACACATGCCTAGGGGATCTGAACTTAGGGCATTATGCTTGCATGACCAGCAGATTACCAATAGACCTATCCCCGTAGCCCACTATGTGTCTCATTTAACTATTCACTTTCATTTCTATCAAATTCAGCAGAAATCTAGTCATATAAATCCACAATCACTAAGATATAACTAATCACACTGGTTATATTAATAATAAATGCAAAGGACAGACTCTAGACAATTCTTCACTTTAGATACCATACTAAAGTAATTTGCTTAATTCTGAAAGAAAGTCCATACATATACTTCTAATGTTTTACATATAAGAAAACATAACAAAACACCAGAAATCTCTTCATTCATTTCTTTATGTTGCTAAAACAAAGTACCATAGATACCATGAATAATAACCAAAAGAACTGTATTTTTAAGAGTTCTATTGTGTGAGAACTCCAAGATAAAGGTACCCACTGGATGGCATCTGATAAAAGTTGCTGCGGACAGTCCAAGATGGTGGCAGCCAGCACAGGCACATTTTGACAAAGGGGAAAATAGCTAGAACACCACAGAGATATAAACATGCTGAGCAATAATCTGAGAAGAGGGAACCATCCGGGTCTCACCCAGCAAACCCAGGAACTAATAAAAGTCCCTGGCTAAAACTCTCAGGTACTCAGAAAAACAGACCAGCCAGCCAGGGGAACCTTAGAAGCCATGGAAGCAGGAGATCATTACAAGAGCCACCCATGGGTACGCATCACTCATATACCCAGCAAATAGTTCTGAATGCCAGACAGGGCTACTCACCAGCCTCCTGAGCATCCAGCTTCCATGCAGGCAACAAAAAGAGGAGAAGCGGAGCCATGGGTAACAGGTATATTCTCACTGGAATCATTATTGCTGCGTCCACAGCACATTCTGAGCTAAGGAGAACAGCAGGACTACCTCAGTATATCTCCTGGAGAGCAGCTACCTGGGAGGTGAAAGCATATTTGGGCTTACCCAGAAAAGTGTTGAAAACACAGGTTCCTCTATTGGATATACAATAACTCGGAAGAATACTGTGTCCAGACGCTTCTCTTCCTGAAGCTGGCTTCATTTCCTGCAGTGGTACAGTGTCCTGCAGGTCTGGCCACTGCAGAGCCTTGGCAGGCACCTCTAATCGCCAGATAGAGGTACCTTCTGGCTGCTTGAGTACCCAGTTTCCCACATGGTCACTCCAGCACCCAAAAGAGAACCAGCAGAGCCACAGGAAAAGTAAGATCAAAGTGGGCTGAAAGGTGGGTGGTCAAGTTAAAAGGTGGCGGAACTCCACTGAGTCCAAGCGCTGCAGATGGGTTGTGATGTTCATATCAGATGCCCAACCAGTGACCCTGGCCCCTCCTCAGTATGATACACAGTATTCAGCATCTATGGTTCCAACCCTGGAGCAGCAATTTCATAATCTTTGTGCACTGCCTAAGTGACTCATACTATAAAGGTTTAGTGCTTAGGACCAAGAGACACAGAGGTGCCCTGGGGACCACTAAGAGGAGCCTCCTGGGGGGAACAATGGCCACAGACCTGACCATCAGACCAGACACAAGAGCAATAGGGGATCTGCAGCTCTAGCTTACAATCCATGCTCCTCTGAGCCCCACTGACATCACTAGGAAGACCTGCTAGAATTCAAGACCCTTCAGGCTGCAATAACACATCCTGCCCAATCTCTGAACTGAGTTCCCAGTTGGGACACAATTGGAAGGCTGAATTTTGGGGGCCCCACTGATATCCAGCTCCCAACACAAGACCCCACCTACCTTGTGTTGAGTTACACACCACCGAGATTATATAGCCTCTACACCAAAGCTCCATCCTTGACACCAGACCCAGAAGACACTAGGAACAATCAGCTAAGGACAACCAGATGACTAATGGTCAGTGAAAGAACAAAACTGACAAAAAAGGGAAATATGACTCCAATAAAATTCAGTGATGCTAATACAGCAAGCCCTGACCATCCCACCACAGCTGAAACACAAGAAAATTATAACAAATCTGTATTTAGGAAAATGATAGATGCCTTACAAGAAAAAAATTAATCCCTGAAGTAATTTAAGAATCAACAATTTTACAAATTAAAGAAATGGAGAATTACATTAGAGACTTCCCAGCCAACTCAGCCAAATTTGAATGGGAAAGAGACAAGGTTATGAAAGACTTGAAATAATGGCAGACAAACACAACCAAATTGGAGCAGGAAACATAAAACTTACAAAACTGTTCAAGACTTGAAATTGAAAAATGGAAGTAAAAGGAAAACACAAATTGAGACAATCCTGGAGGTGGAAAACCAAGGGAAGAGAACAGAAATTACAGACATGAGTATCAAAAATAGAGATTGAATGCAGAATCTCAGATGTGGATGATTTGATTGAAGAGATAAGTCCAACAGCGAAAGAAAATGAGAAATCTAAAATAGTTCTTACCCACTACAATCAAAAAATCAGGGACCCAATGAAAACAGTGTACCTAAAAATTACAGGCATAGGTGAAAGAGAAGACCCCCAACTCTAAGGTGCAGGAAACATTTTCAAAAAAATCATAGAAGAAAATTTCCCAAACCTAAAGAAAGAGATACTGGTAAAATTACAAGAGGTACACAGAACTCTAAACAGATAAGACCAGAAAAGAAATTCCTCTCACCACATAATAATTGAAACTCCAAATGTACAGAACAAAGATAGAATACTAAAAGCTGTAAGAGTAAAAGGTTAAGTAATGTATAATGGCAGACCCATCAGAATTTCACCTGACTTTTCCTCAGAAACTTTAAAAGCAAGAAGGGCCTGGGTAGACGTCCTACAAGCTCTAAGAGAACATAGGTGCCAGCCCAGAGTATTATACCCAGAAAAATTTTCTAAAAACATAGATAGAGAAAACCAGATATACCATGACAAAACCAAATTTAAACAGTTTCTATCCACAAATCCAGCTCCACAGAAGATCCTAGAAGAAAAAAATCTAACCCAGAGATGTTAACTACACCCATGAAAAGAGAGGAAACAAAAAGTTTCACTGTAGCTGAACCACAAAAAACAGAGAACCACCACCTACATCAAAATAACAGGAAATAACGTTTGGTCATTAATGTCCATCAACATCAATGGACTCAACTCCCCAATAGAAAGACATGTACTTATAGAATGTATTTGTAAATAAGACCCATCATTTTGTTGAATACACGACATGCATCTCACTAACAAAGATAGACTCTACCTCAGAGTAAAGGGCTGGGAAAAGGTTTTCCAAGCAAATGGTACCAAGAAGCAAGCTGGAGTAGCCATGTTAATATCAAATAAAATAGTCTTCCAGCTGAAGTCAATAAAAAAAGATAGAGAAGGGCATTACATACTCATTAAAGGAAAGATTTATCAAGATGGCATCTCAATACTGAATATCTATGCCCCAAATACAAGGGCATCCACATTTGTAAAAGAAACTCTTCTAAAGCTTAAACCACACATTCATTCCCACATATTTGTGGTGGGAGACATCAACACCTCACTCCCAGCAATGGATAGGTCATGGAGACAGAAACCAGAGAAATTATGAGACTAACAGAGGTTATGAACCAAATGAACCTAACAGATATCTACAGAACATTTCAACCAAACACATAGGAATACACCTTCTTTTCAGCATGTCACAGAACCTTCTCCAAATCTGACCATATAGTTGAACACAAAGCGTGCCTTAACAGATACAAGAAAGTTGAAATAACCCCTTGTACCTTAGCAGACCACCATGGATTAAAGCTGTACTTAAAAAAAAAAAAAAGAAATAGCAAAAAGCCTACACATTCTTTGAAACTGAACAACTCTCTAATCAATGACCACTGGGTCAGAGAACAAATAAATAAGGAAGTCAAAGACTTAAAATCCAACAAGAATGAGGCACAATATACCCAAACTGATGAGACACAATGAAAGCAGTGCTACAAGGAAAGTACATAGCACTAAGTGCCTTCAAAAATAAAATGGTCACAGCTCATATTTGCAACTCAGAACAGGAAGACCAAGAAATAAAAGAATCAAACACTCCCAAGAGGAAAAAAAGGCAGGAAATTATAAAACATAGGGCTGAAAACAACTTAGAAACAAAAAACAAACAAACAAACAAAAATAATACAAAGAATCCATAAAACCAAGAGTTGGTACTTTGAAAAAATTTACAAAATAGACAAACCCCTCACCAAACTTACTGAAAAATAGAGGGAAAATATCCAAATCAACAAAATAAGAACTGAAAATGGAGAGATAACAACAGATATTGAGGAGATCAAGAGAATATTTAGGTCGTACTTTAAACATCTGTACTCCACAAAATATAAAACCCTAAGTGAAATGCACAGTTTTCTTGATATATTCCACCTACCAAAGTTAAATCAAGATCAGGATAACAAATTAAACAGTCCTATAAACAATAAGTAAACAGAAACACTTATTAAAAGTCTCTCAACCAAAAAAGCCCAGAAGCTCTTTTTATAGAAAAGATGAATGGGCTGAGAAAGAAATTAGGGAAACAACACCTTTCAAAATAGCCACAAATAATATAAAATACCTGGTGGTAACTCTAGCCAAGAAAGTGAAAAAACCTGTATGACAAGAACTTCAAGTCCTTGATGAAAGAAATTGAAGAGGACATCAGAAGTTGGAAAGATCTCTCATGCTCATAGATAGGTGTGATCAACACAATAAAAGTGGCCATCCTACCAAAAGCAATATACAGATTCAATGCAATTCCTATCAAAATACCAACACAATTCTTTACAGAACTGGAAAAAACAATTCTCAACTTCATATGGAATAACAACAACAACAAAAGAACAGTGAAACTGCAATTTAATTATCAATTGTATTTATTAATAAGTATAAACTATAAGATTAGGTGGGTGGAGCAGCAGGCAGCTTGGCAGAGAAGCTGGTGGCCTGGCACGATATCAGCCAATGGGCCTGGCCTGCCTCAACTGTCAGCCTGATTTTTTTGTGGGAAAACGTCCTGGATCAAGCTTGGCCTACACCACCTGTAACCTAAACTCTGCTAACTAATATAAGTTGTTATATTAGGCAGGTAGATTTGCTGATGGTTTGGTGGGAGATTCACTGGAGTTCAGCGGGGAGCTGACAGTATTGGATTTATTGGACTGGAGGCCTACAAACCACCCTAGTCGTTTACCCAATAATTAAATACACCAAGACCTTTTAATGTTTCAATGCTTAACCTTAGCTGGGCAGACTCTCAAATAGCTAAACTACATTAACACAGACCATCTAATCCCAAACTGCCATGTTCCTGTTATTACCTTCCAGAGTTCTCAAAGACATCTATCTGCTTCCATGTCTCCTGGCAGAATGAGCTAATCCTCTGTGTGAAACACAGGGTTCCTGTTCTAATCTCAGAAAATCCCACTTTCCTATACTATTTCTGCCCAGTTAATTGGCTATCAGTGACTTTCATTAACCAATCAAGAGAATGCTTCAAAAAGGGTGGTAGCCAGATCTCAGCATTGAAATCACCCTACCAGAAGGAATGTTGTTAGACCTTCCCCAACAACACAGCATAGAAAAATCAATCCTATACAGTAAAAACTGGAGTTATCATCATCCCTGATTTCAAGCTATACCACAGAGCAATAGTAATAAAGATAGCATGGTACTGGTATAGAAATAAACTAGTTGATCAGTGGAATAAAACTGAAGGCCCAGAAATGAGCCTATACACCCAAGGTCACTTAATTTTTGACAAAGAAGCTAAAACCATACAATGGGAAAGAAAAGCATTTTTTAACAAATGGTAATGGTGTAACTGGACGTCAATATGTAAAAGAATGCAAATTGACCCATACTTATAACCTTGAACAAAACTTAAGTCTGTTGGGGTAGTGTTAAGCATTCTAAATGTTAATTAATTGGTCCTGCTTGCTGTCTGTTACTTACATTGACTCTGATTGGTTAAATAAAATGCCGAGGCCTGAGATTGGGCAAAGACAGAGAAAGGTGGGACTTCCTGGGATTAGAACAGGAAGCCTGCACTTTAGACAGAGGATTCATGCATTCCAGCCAGAAGCAGCAGGAAGGAGGCACACACCATGGGTTAGAAAAAGGAACCTCATTCCACATGGCCAGAAACATTGGCATATTGTGGAGAATGGCAGTCCAAGGGGATGTATGTATATATGGGATCATATTTGGGTAATAGAATTAAGAGCTAGCTTAGATGGGCTAGGATTGCACAATTCAGGCCAAGGCTTGTTAAAATCCACATGGTGTCTGTGTACTCATTTATAAAGGATGGTTAAGGATCAACTGCCAAACCAATTAACAATAAAATAAATACTGGTTAATATTTTAATTAGCCATATTTTTTCTTTTTACATATGGTGCCAAATGTGGGGCACCACCTGAGAACTACAATTAATTAATTAATGTAGTTTTTAGTAAGTATAAACTGTAATATTAGGCTGGCAGAGTAGCCAGTGGTGTACCTAGTGGCTTGGCAGAGGAGCAGGCAGCCTGGCCTGAGTGCCTTAACCGGTTTCCTAACTTATCCTGGAGAAAGAGCCCCAGGACCAAAGATGGCCTACACCACCTATAACCCAAACTCTGTTAATTAATATAAGTTGTTATATTAGGCCAGTAGAATTACCAGCGGCTTGGCGGGAGATTCGCCTGGTCTCAAGGGGACTCTGGGAATCCAACAGCCTGGGACTGCTTGGACTGAGGGCCTATAAGCCGCCGCAGTCTTTTCCCCAATAATTAAACACACCAAGACCTTTTAATATTTTAACGCTTAGCCCTTAGCTGGGAAGACACTCAATTAGCTACTCTAAGTTAACCCCAAACCAACATGTGCTTGTGAGTACCTTCCACACTTCTCCAGACGTCTGTCTCCTTCTGTGCCTCCCTGCGGAAAGAGGGAGAGTCTCTGTGTGGGCAGAATTCCTGCTCTGATCTGAGGAAGTCCTGCCTTACTATACTCTTTCTGCCCAGCTAATTGGCCATAAGTGACTTTTATTAACCAATCAAGAAAATGCCTCAGAAGGGGGAGTAACCAGATCTCAGCATTGAGTTCAATGTATCTGAAGCAATATTAGACCTTTCCTCAACATCTTTTTTTTTATTATTATTTTATGGCTTGTATTATCCAGACTCCTAAATAGATTGCAATAGCAACCCATGAAAGGATCGGAAGTAAACCTGTACTTTTAAATGAGTTGTATAGGCACACTACCTCATATAAGAGTTGAAATATAGTTATTATGCATTAAAATATAAAACTCTACACTAATGAATCAAACTTAATCTTATTTTGTATCAATATACAAAATTCTATACTAATGTATCAAAAGATAACCTTTATTTGAGAATAACAATAGTTTTGAATTTCAGAACAGATTCAATAATATATCTTTATATCTTATCATTTCTATATTATATACATATATCCCCCTCTTTTTCTTTTCAAGTCTTTTCCCCCTATATAAGAGAGAAAGAAGGATAGAGAAAAAAAAAGAAATCTTCAAGTCTAACTTTCTATACCTTGCTTAAGAAGACCATATAACAATTTGTAGCCATTACACCTATACAACATTTATAACACATCAAATGACCAAAGAATCATCCACCCCACTTTTTGTGAATGGGATGTTGCTCTCTTAAAACTGCTTCCTGCTGAATTGGGTCACAGAAAACCTGTTTAGGGGCCCAAATAAAATGAAAAAAATAAAAAAAAAAACAATGGTTAAGCAAGTAAATTATAACATTTGTTGTCCAGTCTCTATGTGTTCAGCAATTTGAATGTCCTGAGCAGTTTGTAGTCTGGACTTTGGGTAGGAAAGTTCAGGGTGTCACTGAAGTCCTGTCTGGAACAGTCTTTGAGGCTGGGGCATCTCAGCAAGCTGTTTGAAATGTTCTGGATGCAGATTTTGGAGGAAAGAGCTATTGAGGCAGTCTATGAGGCTGGATCATTTGGGTTACTTGTCTCGTCTTCTTTGGACTCAGGTCCCGTTGTTTTGAAAATATATAATTTCTCACAAGTAACATATAGTTCTGCAATTACCAAAATGCCTTGGATGTGCAGGATGCACAAATCAATCAGGATGCGCAAATCAATGAAGGAATATTTTCTGATTTTTGAACAGAAGAAAGACATTTGTAAGTCTCCATTCATGCCATATAAAAACATGGCATGTAATAGTATTACATATATATGCTATATATAATCTATTTTAAATTGAAAATACACCATAAGACTGAATGGAGTTTAAAATTCTTCTTTGCAGTTGACATAAATTTATTAATTGATTAAAATGGGTTCATTCTGTGTTGTTCTGGCTTTTTGTAGATTAGATGGGCATCAAACTCAAAAGGAACCAATCTGTCTCTGTCTTTGTCTCCCATGTTTTGGGTTCAAAGTTTTGCATTCATATATTTCTTCTTTCCTTCTCTCCTTTCTTTGGAGATTTAATTACTATGTGGATATATTTATCCTTATTGAGACAGGGTTTCTCTTTGTAGCTTGGGCTGTCTTGATTTTCTCTGTAGAGCTCTGTAGATTAGACTGGCCTTGAACATACAAGTTACCTGTTTTTTTCTTGTCTCCTAAGTTTTGGGATCAAGGTATACATTTAAATATTTGAATTACCCTTATTAAACAATAACATTAATTAAACCATTTTGTATTAGTTGGAGTTCCAGTTCTCCCATGGAAACCCCATTCTTAGGAGATTGGTGTAGAATAGCAGATACACTAACTTATGTTAGCTTTTCTTAACTGTTGGCTGTGGGAGGCATGCTGTTTGCATGTTCTTCCCTAGCCTAACTCTGGGTCCTTACATTGATTAACATAATATATTTCTTTCTCTCTCTCTCCTTTATTTATTTTTTTTTCAGAGACAGGATTTCTCTGTGTAGACTTGTCCTGGACTCATTTTGTAGACCAGGATGACCTTAGTGAAGGTCAGGGATCCACCTGCCCCAAATTCTGGGATTAAAGGTGCGCACCACTACACCCAGCAATTAACAGACCTCTTTTAGGGGCAAAATGCCTCTTGAAACCAGTTCTCCAGTGGGAGCCCCACAACTAAGGAGACTGGCTTGTGACCCCTTTCTCTTTAAGCAAATTTAAGATTATGTGTATTTATCCATTAGATGAGTAAGGACATTATTAAACTTAACATCAAGGAAAAATGCGTCATTTTTGAATTCTAGACTGTCTTTAGTAAGCAGTCTTGTCTTCTCAGTGGGTTCCCCCCCTGCCTTCATTGTTTAAACCATGCTGGTCTAGAATCCAGAGATCTGCCTGTTTCTTCCTCTAGTGTGATGGGATTAAGGGATTAAGGGTGTGTGCCAGTACCACCCTGCTCAAATATTTCACTTAAATCCCAGATTTTGTATCTCTGTAACTCAAAGAGCAACTTTGAACTGTAGTGACAATTTGAAATCTGCCCAAAATCTTAAAAATTCTCTTTTTTTAGCAATGCCAAATCAGAAAAATATCCTTTCTACCTCCCGATATAGGAAAATCAAAGACATCTAAACAAAAATCAAGCAAAGAAACAACATTCCAAAAGCCTTGGAATATCTAACCATGCCATCCCATGTTGCAATTAAAGCTTTGTTCATTATTCCTTGAAATCTTATTGCTACTGTATTTCATTGGTGGACCTTTACCAGATAGCCCTGAGAAGCACCTCATAGCCAGGGAGCTCTTAGCTCCAGCTGCCATCAATTTTGCCTTATTTATCAGGAAAGGCTTCCCTCTTTCTTCCATTATCATTGTTGGCAATTTAGCATTGCATCTGTAAATTCCTTCCTTTAAGACTATCTTATTCTGAACTTTCTCTAAAAAGAAACACAGAACCACAATTGTCAGGGAAAAAATCATTTGCATTCTAAGAGGAACTAACTCAATTGGAATCCAAAAGTATTGAGGCATTATGAATTCCTCCATTTTTAATCTAGGCTATTAATTTCGCTCTGAAATTCTGTTTAGAAGGCTGCCTGTTTTTTAGTACATAAGGAGAGCTAATCCTTAGCTCTCAGCCTTTGCTGCAAAGCAACAGCTTTTGTTAAGTTAGCAGCACCTTTGAAATGCATTTGGGTTTGCTTTGTTTCCCCACTCTTTGGCTAGGAAACAGGCTTTCCCCTGGGCCTTCTCACACTGTAAGCATGGATTCTAATTGCCCCACGTTGAGCACCATTTATTAAAAATAATATGTCTAATTAAATTATTTACCCAGTATTCATATTATTATTAAATGGTTTGGCAGCCGATCCTTAACCATCCATTATAAATGAGTACACAGACACCATGTGGATTTTAACAAGCCTTGGCCTGAATTGTGCAATCCTAGTCCATCTAAGCTAGCTCTTAATTCTATTACCCAAATATGACCCCATATATATATACATCCCCTTGGACTGCCATTCTCCACGATATGCCAATGTTCCTGGCCATGTGGAATGAGGTTGCTTTTTCTAACCCATGGTGTGTGCCTCCTTCCTGCTGCTCCTGGCTGGAATGCATGAATCCTCTGTCTAAAGTGCAGGCTTCCTGTTCTAATCCCAGGAAGTCCCACCTTTCTCTGTCTTTGCCCAATCTCAGGCCTCAGCATTTTATTTAACCAATCAGAGTCAATGTAAGTAACAGACAGCAAGCAGGACCAATTAATTAACATTTAGAATGCTTAACACTACCCCAACATAAGTCCAAGTGGATCAAAGAGCATAACATAAAGCCTGACACACTCAATCTCATAGAAGAGGAAGTGGGAAAAAGCCTCGAATATTGGCACAGGTGACAACTTCCTGAACAGACACAAACAGCTCAGGCTTTTACATCAAAAATCAATAAATGGGATGTCATGAAACTAAAAAAAAAAAAAAAAAAAAAAAAAAAAAGGCTTCTGTAAGGCAAAAGATACAGTCATTGGAACAAAATGGCAACCTACAGATTGGGAAAAGATCTTTACCAACCCCACATCAGACAGAGGGCTAATATCCACAATTTACAAGGAACTGGAGAAATTAAATGCCAAAAAAATAAAATAATCCAATAAAAAAAATTGGGGAACAGAGCTAAACCGAGAATTCACAAAGGAGGATTCTCTAATGCCCAAGAGACTTTCTAAGAAATGCTCAATTTCCTTAATCATCAGAGAAAGGCACTCAAGATGACTCTTGAGATTTCAGCCCACACATGTCAGAATGACTAAGCTCAAAAGCTCAAATGACAGCACATGCTGGCAAGGTTGTGGAGAAAGGGGAACATCCCTCCATTGCTGGTGGGAGTGTGAACTTGTACAACCACTATGGAAATCAGTCTGGTGATATCTTAGAAAAGTTGGAATAGCTCTACCTCAAGACCCAGCCATTCCACTTCTGGGTATACATCCAAATTATTCCTCACCAAACCACAAGGACATCTCCTCACCTATGTTCATAGCAGCCTTATTTGTAATAGCTAGAAACTGTAAAAAACCAAGATGTCCCTCAACCAATGAATGGATAAAAAAATTGTGGTACATTTACACAATGGAATACTACTTGGCTATCAGAAACACGGAATTCATGCAATTTGCAACCAAATAGATGGAACTAGAAAAGCTCATCCTGAGTGTACTAACTCAGACTCAGAGAGATGCACATGGCATCTATTCACTTATGATTGTATTTTAGCCATTTATTAAAGAATAATTATCCTACAACCAACACACCAAAAAGAACAGGAATATAGACTTTCTTACCTGTTAGTGGGACACTTTGCCCTAGTGATGCTGCCATGTAGGTAGCCAGTGTAAGGGGACGCTCTTAGCCCTCATATGACTAATGAATGGGTGTGTGATAGGTAGGGACAACCTCACTCTGGAAGAGGAGTAGGATAGGTGGGAGAAGGGGTAAAGGGTTGGAGGTTGGACCCAGAGGGGTGGAAAGGGCATGGTGAAGAAAATGTAACTTGAAGTAATAATTAAACATTAAAAAAAAGAGTTGCTGCAATGCACATAGATCATCTCCATATGGTCATTTAACTTAAGTGACAAGAGCTTTTTCAGATCTTTTAATGAGTCCTATTGAGGGCTCTGCCCTCAAGACCCAGTCTTCTGTCAAGGGTCTTCATTTCATGCTATCGTCTGATAAAAATGAGACTTTATAGTCATTTCAACAAACAGAAAACATTAGAACAGAAAACATTAAAACAGAAGTCTAATGCTTCCTCAAAGAATTTATTTTATATATTTTTCTTTTTTTAATGTTTATTTATGACTTCAGGTTACATCTCCATCACAGTGTCCTCTTTCCACCCCTTCCAGTCCCACCCTCCCACCTTCTACCCTATCCCTTCCATCCCACTTCTCCAGAGTGGAGTGTCCCTATATATCAGTACCCTACCGCAGTTCAGCAGTCACATGAGGGCCAAGAGCCTCCTCATACACTGGGGGCCTAGAAGACATCACCACTAGAGCAAAGTGTCTCATTGACAAGTAATAAAGTCTATGTTCATGTTCCCTTTGGTGCATTGGCTGTAGTATAGTCATCCTGTACTATATGGCTAAAAGTAGGTATAATATGGCAAATATAACTGAGGAATGGAGATGAAATAAAAAATCATGTTTGTTAGAGATTTGATATTGATATGTAGAACTTTATTTCTGAATTGTTTCATAACAATATCTTATTTTGCAAAGTGCAATGATCACTCAGGAGTGATAACATGGAAGGCTCAACAACTATATGACTTAAATTAAAGTTTTGGTGTAAATGTAACAGACTTGGGTGACATACACAGTATAAATTCTCTACCATTTCTGCAGTCTAGAATTCTGAGATCAAAGGGACAGCAAAGCTTTATTCTCTGTTTTTTATGACTTGTACGTGGCTGTCTTTTTCTCTTTGTCTTTGTGTGATCTTTTCTCTGTATCTTTATGGGTCTGTGTCTAACATAATTCTTGTTGAAAAAATTCAGTAATTTTGTATTAGGTAGTATGTTATGATCTAATTTTAACTTTAATCATTTCTATAATGATGAAATATACAAATGCAGTCACATCCAGGGGCTATGGAATCAGGCTATAGAGCTGTAGCCGCTTCTGGAAAACAACATTCTCTGAGAGGAGGACACCAAATATCATGGCAGTGCCTATCACTCCATGCAAAAATAGGATGTTTTCAACATACATCAAGATTTGTGGGATGTAGAGTTTAGTTGGCAAATCCAACTTTTTTCATATAAATTAGAAATAGAAAAACAGAATTCCTGATAAGCATTTTCATGCCCATGGGCAGGCAAAATGAAGAGCAGGTTCAGATAAAGTCATCTTGTACTGTGGTTGAAGGACCTATTTCTGTCCCACAGGGATAACTGCAGCAGTGAGCTTGGCAGTTTCCATATTGTTCACAAAAGCTGAGCAGGACAATGATAACAGCAATAACAACAAAACAAGCAAATAAACAGACAGACAAAAAAAATCTAAATTAAACAAGAAACTACATACCAAATAAGATATAAATAAGTTACATCCCTAGTAGATATGCCTAGTCCACTTGTAAAGGCACTTTATTGCAATTTCATGGGCCTGCCTCACAGTAAATATTGCCACATAATGATCAGCAGGTAGTGCATAAATGCTTTGTCCCATAAGTTGACTAGTACTGCAATGTATGAATATATGTTTTATGTAGGTAAATAAATATTAGGAATTAACAATTTTTCTACCCACTTCATGGCATGCATCCTGTGGCACGATTATATTACAATATAGCAATGAAGTATATGCAGATGTAATATTACACATTATCAATTATAGACTTTGGGTGCTATTCAGTCCTCTGTCTCATTCTTGAAATTTTTCTCTCTATCATTATTATTGTGTCCTCATCAGGGTCTGTCCTTCATGCATTGTAACAAGAGATGATGTAGAAAGTTGATTGGTAACAGCAGAACAAAGTAAAAACTAATCTGTAGCCATCAGCTAATGAAAATTATAGGAGCTTATCTGTTTCTGTTAGTTGTGACGTATATTAGAGCCATTTCAAGAGCAAGTACTTTCACAATCCACCTATGTAAAAATAATGGAGATTGCACATAGGAAATAACTTAGGTAAAAGTTTTGCATCAAAGGGATACCAAAATGTAGGTTAAAAGTTATTTTATTATCTTTATAAAAACCCATAGCCCCATATTTCATAAATTATTGAACATGTAGACATGTAATCTCAAAAATATTTTTAAAATATCAGAACTGCATACATTTTAATGACAATTTTTCAATTATATAAACAGAACACATAGTTGGAAGTTAGCTATGTTCCTTTAAACTGACTAGTCCCTGAGCAAACAACACAGAAACACTATATTTTATTAATAAGCTGTAGGACTTAAGCTGAGCAGGTTCTGAGCTATAATAATCCTGCCATCCTTAAAACCCAGATAGAAGCCCATCACTTGCCAATCAGGTGACTATTTGCTGGCTTCTGCCCCATTAGTCTGTCCTCAAGGGGCATTTCACTTGACCATGTGGTCCTCCTGATCTATCATGTCTAATGGAGACCTCATGTTCTCTCCATCTCCTTCCTCTCTCCTTCATCTCATGGTCCCTCTGAGTCCCAAACCTGGGAACCTCAGCTATGCCTAAATCTCTTCTGCCCAGTTACATGTGGTCAGCAAGTTTTATTAACAAATCGGGGATAATTGGGCTTCAAAGTTCATACAACATCATTTTGTGTACATGAGAATCTGCTCATGGGACAGTAAGCAGATCTTGGGGGGCCAATATTTAGCATTTGAATACATAGCAACTCCAGACTAACCTCTAAAAAGGACATAAGGAAAAATTCAATGATATAGTAATCATAATCCTTGTTAAAATGTGTGATTGGAGTGATGGTCTATTAAATACCTCATGATGAGAGATCAAAGATATTATCCCTTAAGAGTCTAAGAAACTATAGGAATCAGTCATCATACATTGAGATGTGGCTGGAGCAATTAAACTGATAATACTCATCTGGAAAACATTTTTCAAGTTGAGCTTTATTATCCAAAGGTAGGCCAATCTGATAAGACCAATCTGTCAAGACAAGAATAAAATAACTTTCTTGAGACTTCAAACATTAGGCCATACAAGTTTAGCACACATATGTCCTTCCTTCCTCTTCAAATGTAGCTAAAGAGATGAAAAGGATGAGAAGACAGAAACAAGAGTTAAAAAGAGCAATAGACCATGGAACCCCTTGATCAAGCAAGAGCAATGGATCATGGTACTCCTTGATTAAGCAAGGTCAAATAACATTTGTTTCCTCACAACCAAGTAATTAGGAATCGACAGCTCAACCTTGGGTTTTGGGGCTGCAGTTTACCAGCAATTTGAATGGTTTCATGTCAGAAGCCAAGACCCTCGCCTCTCACCCTCACCCCCTACCTCTCCCCACCTGCACAATGTTCCCTGCAGCTTCATACTGCCTGGCAACCGCAAAGTTCCAGGTTGGCAGTTACAGATTGATTCAAAGCAGTGTACCGTGTCTTCTGAAGAAAAATGGGTTGGCAGTTACAGATTGATTCAAAGCAGTGTACCATGTCTTCTGAGAAAAATGGGTAAATCATACAATGTCCAGGGCACAGGCCAAGAAGATTCTGTACTTTCCCACCACCTGGCCCCTCTAACCTCCTCCCCTTGTAAAACATATTATAAAAAGGCGCTTTGCGCTCAAATACATGGCTCTTGACAAGCAATTGCTTCCTTGAGTCCTTTCCCTCTCTCGCCCATTCTTTTTTCAAGTTGTGGTCCTCCTCGCCCCCACGAATTACTAGGACCCACGGGTCGGGTCAGTTTCAGTATTCTTCATTTTCCCAAGTAAATCTTTCAGAGCTTGTTTTTGGGATCATGTTGTTCGAGCATTATGCTATGGCTTCCCCTCTGTCTTCCTTTTTCCCTCTGAGTGGAGAGAAAAGCTATTTTTAAAATCACGTGTCTTCCATCTAATGCAGCTGTATCTCAGCATCTCAGTGTTATGTGGGTATGTGCTTATGAGAGACTTGGATTAAACTTCCCAGGTGTCTCAGAAAGAGCAAGTGTGTTTATTAGAGAAAAAAGGCATGTGAGGTTTTTTTTGTTTATTTCTTTTTCTTTTCTTTATTTCACTAATGGTATGGTGTGTGGTACAATATGTTATGTTTATATTTTCTTTTGTAGCCCACTCAACATGGTCATGCTTCCTTGTACATGGATTATACTTTCTTGACATCAAGTATAATCATACAATTTGTTTGGATAATGCTATGTTAAAGGAGATACTGACCCCCACATTTCTTTTTTTTTTTTTTTTGATTTATTTATTTATTTATTTTTACTTAAACGTTAAGTTAGCAAATCTATTCAACAAAACATGGACAGTATTAAGAATTATGCATTTACCTTAGGTAGGGACATTTCCTGAAGCTTCCGTATCCTCACCATGAATTGTAAAACTCAAGACCTCAACATGACACACTTGACTATCTTTAACATTCTACATAAAATTGTTGGGTATTCAAGGCTGGGAAAATTATGCAAAAAGATGCACAGTTAAGAAGGTAAGGCCTACAGTTCAACCTGGTTCTAACCTGGTTTTCTATTGTTTCTATTTTTTAGTCTTTTTTATCTATTGTATGCTTATTGATTTGTTTGTTTAGTAGTTCTCTCTCCCAAGCAACGAGACACTTTTCACTGATGGTACTGCTTCGTAGACCCCCAATGAATGAAGAGGCTCTTGGCCCTCTTACAACCTCTCAACTGAGATGAAGGATTTTTATATAAAGACACCCCACCCCAGAGAAATGGTATGGAAGGGTTAGGAGGTAAAGAAAAAAAATGTAATGTGATGTTTCGGCCTTTTACTACTAACTGTCATGAACTGTTTAGGATAGTTAGGAAATGCAAACTAATGGTTATGCAGGCCAGTCATTCTGTTGGGTACTATGACAGCGTATTATAGTTACTTGCTAAGCTAATCAGAAATAAACCTGCTAAGAGACAAGCAACATCTGCTTACCCTAATATAAGAGATAGAGAGGGCCTCTTCAAAAACCTCAAGAGATCTGCAGAATATGGCATTCAAAGATGTTTTCGTAACTTTGGATTTTTTTTATATCAAGACATATCAACTCCTGACAGCACCCCCTATTCTCCTACAAGTAGAAGATGAGCATCGAAGAATCTCCAGTGATGATTTATATACCACTGTTTTACTATTCTATGGAATACCTTCATGGCCATCAGTATGTAATTTCTTGGTGATGTAACAGTATGTTTATATGCAGCCTGCTTATGTCTAAAAAGAAAGTCATAAACATTTCCTTTGCCATGATGATCCACTGTTCTCAGACATTTATGCCTTCAGTTTTACAGAAATTGTTGGAAAATCTGCTTCAATGGCTTTGTATCTTTCTATATAACAATTCATTTGATATAAAAACTTTCAAGGAGTTTTTTCCAGAAGGTAATCATGAATCAGCTTTCACTGCTTCTTTGGAAATGTCAGGGAAACCATTTTGGTTTTATTTTATACAAAGACAGTTAGAGGCCATTTTTTTTTTAAATGAAATGCTTTGGTTGTGAAAACTTGGAAGGCCTATGTAGTGTATCTAAGGCTAACCCAACCTTGTATAATCCCAGTATAGGAACACCAATATAGTGTATTTTTAATGAAATAGGTAAACAATGCTTATTATGAGCTGTGTTAAGAGATATGGGTTTAAGATATGCAATGAAAGAATGGCCAAAGCCACAAGAATGAGATACAAGGATGGAAAAGAGGAGTCTAGGATTGATGGAAGACATTAAATTGACTTCCTGGTGTTATGGGTGGTTTGGGGAGACATCTATATGAGATTCGAAAACTACAAATCGTCAGGATATCAATTTACCTAGTGGTTAGGCAGATTATAGTTGATGAGCTAATGACACTGGAATTGAGCACATTTTTGTTTGTTCGAAGGTAGAAATCTGCGTATCCCCAAGCATGAACTCAAAGATTTAATGTTTCTGATAGAAATGATTCTGATGTCTAAACCAGAACTAAACAGATCTAGACAAATAAGTAATGTGTGGGTAATGGTGATTTAAGTGTTGCAGTTGGAAGAAGTTAGATTGTAATAGAATAAAATAAACTAAGATGTCATAGTACATAAATTCCATAAAAGTGTAAGGATGGTAGAGTGCCCACCTGGTATGTAGAAATAGAAAATACCATTTCCTAGCCAATTACACCTCTCTGCTTTTTATTAGTTTAATTTAATAAATTATTTGATTGATGAACCAAACACACAATAAAGTAGTTTTATATGTTAAAATATTTTTTTTACAAAATCAGCTATGTTACTAGAATATTTAACAACTATTTCTTGTATTGTAACATCCATATCTTTCAAACTAGTTACTAGTTTTTATTTATTATGGCTACATTTTAATATTCATAAGGTAGTACCAGAAAATATTAAAACCTGAATAATTTAAAATAAAAATGTCTTTGAATAAGACTTACTGTTATGAGAAGTTAATATTTATTCTCAATATTTTTTGTTAAAATGTTTTACTATTCAATAGAATTATTAAGTGGCTTTAATGTTTGGAATATATGCACATACTCATTTTAAATATATTTTACTAACTTTATTGAGACATAATTTACATAAGTCTCACTTGCTATAGTCATATAATTTAATGTATTAAAATTATTTACAGTGTTGTACAATCATTAACATATTCTAATTTAAAATACTTCCTTTAAGGCAAAAAGTAGCCTCATATCTATTAATAGTCTCCCCATTTTCAACCTAAGCCAAATTGTGTACAGCTATGAATTTAAGGTTGGTCTATATAAATTTGTCAGTTTTGGAATTTACTAAGTAGAATCATGTAGGGGGTAAGTTTTTGGTGACTATTCCTTTCATACATATAATATCATAATTATAGTATGTGTATGTTTTGATTTATTTTTATTATAAAATAGTATGCTAACATATAACATTTATTTGTATGGCTTAAAAAGTTGTTTTTAATTTATTTAAAATTGGAATTATTATTGCTATAAACATTTATGTACAAAACTTAAATAATTGCTTTGTTTATGCTGATTTAGACATATGTTTAGGAGAATTTGGCATATATTTTATTTATGAATTAATTTTGTGTCAAAGTACAGAAAAGTAAAACCACACTTATTAAATTTTGCAGATGAATACATACACACACCCACTCACTATAATGTAAAAATTTAATTGTGCCTAACTTCCAGGAGATACTTTCAAAATTCTATCTATAATAAAAAATGAAAAGAATGAACTTGGAGACTCTGTGTTTCAAATTTGAGATGGTAGCTTCTGCCAAGCTTATATTTTTGTCAAAATAACATTTGTACCTACTTCAGATTCTCTGAAAACCTAAATGACAAAAATGATCATGTAGGTAGTAATTTTGTAATTTTTTGGTTGAGTGGCCCCAAGACTATTGGCACCCAACAGTGAGGAAAATGATTTATAAACAGCCACATCATCTGATGTTCTAAAGTTCCCAGCTTTCCAACTTTAAAAGTATTGTGAAAAAGTTATTATAGCAGAAATTTTACATTTTTGATTTACTCTTACAAAATTCAGTTTCCAATGACATTTTGGGCAATATTAGAATTTTAATATTTTAAACTTGTTCAAACCTTTGATATTCATTTCTTAAGAACTTTTTAAACATATATCAAAATTGTGTAATATTAGTGATGTTTTAATGAAAAAATATTTTATTGTTTGAAAGTAAATTTGTTTTATAAACATGTTATTCTAATTTCAATTATAGCAGCTCTATTCCCAGTGTCAATAGTCTTTAAGACACTGGAGATTGATTCTGACTATGTCATTTAATCTATATTCTTAGATTAATCTTTACCTTATTTATCTTATATTAAAATAGGTTCACAATCAGTCTTAAATATTGTTTTGTGAGTTCTAGTAAATGCTGGGGCTCTTTCTCAGTGCTCAAATTCTGGTCTCCCTTTCACAGGATTTATGTTCAATCCTGGTACTGGTTTTTACAAAATAGATTTTGTAAATGGCCAAGACACTATTATTAGGAGCACAGGGACATTTTATTCACCTAATTTTTACTACAACTTAGACCTTATTGATACATTAAAATCTGTTATTCTGATTAGCAACAATAATTCCCCACAATTATATAAAAAGTTAGCTATGATTTTTCAATTTTGGGATAAAGAAAGATAATATCCCTTTCATAATAGCACAGGGTTGCTCCATAATGAGTTGAAACTTGAACCCAGGAAGATCCAAACTCATGATCATCTTTATCTACAATTCACTTCTCATGCGAGTATTTCCCTCCTTCGACTCATGTGTTCAATATGTTTTGAATTACCAAGACTTCAACAGGACAAGGATACAAAGCAGACTACCATATCACATCTTCTGTGAAGAAATTTTAGAGAACTGAAAAGATGGAGAAAATTACTACATGTAATTATAAGGGAAAGTGGTAAGATAAATACTTTTATATATTATTCTGGTTTCAGTTACTGTTGCTGTGATGAAACACCATGGCACAAATCATTGTTATAGATAAGGATGATCTTGAAATCTAAGTGAGGCATCAGTTAAACATTCTACTATAAGTGAATAGGGTTGTTTTGTCTTAGTTTGGGTTTCTATTGCTATGACAACACCATGACCAAAAAGCAAGTTGGAAAGGATTCATTTGGCTAGGCATCCATGATGTAGTTCATCATGGAAGCAAGTCAGGACAGGAACCCTAACAAAAAATATACCTGGAGACAGGAGATGATGCAGAGGCCATGGGGATGGGGGAAACTATTTATTAGCTCAGCCAGCTTTCTTATACCACCTGGGACCACCAGACCAGTGATGGCACCATCTACAATGGTCTGGGGCCTCCCAAATAAATCACTACTTAAGAAAATGTCCTACAAAATGAGACATTTTCTCAATTGAGGAACCCTTCTTTCAGATGACTCTAGCATGTGTCAAGTCTACCATAAAGTAGCCAACACACACACACACACACACACACACACACACACACACACACACACTCTCACACAAATGCTCCTCATTTAAATGCAAAAGATGTGAAGGAAGAACATTAGGCTTGTAGTAAAAGTCTTAAGTAATGTTTATTATTTTTAGAAAGTTGTGGGTGATTTTACAGTTGCGAATACAAGATATTCAGAGAAGTTTCAGTGAACCTTGTTGGACACAAATCTTTTGATATTTAGTGAGGAGTGTCAATAACATGCTGCACAGCCAAGGCGTGTTATATGACTAGTCCAAAGTGGCCCATCTACCTCTATCTAAGATATTCTGATTTTTTTTCTGAAGACATTTTAGTTTTTATAAAGGGTATTAATTTCCTAATAGCAATTGAGATAAATAAACTGTGCAAGCCATAAACTTGAGATTATACTTGCTAGTAGAAGTAGAACATAAAGCATAATTTGTTTCAACATCCATGTATTTGCATTTGGACTAGATATATGATCTTCTTTGAATACATAAGTTTTAAGAAAAATGCTACTGCTAGAGAAACACCTTAGTGTTTATGAGTACTGGCTGCTATTCACTAAAGACCTAGGTTTCATTCTCTGGATCTACCTAGAGGCTCCCAAATATCTGCAACTCCAGTTTTAGGACACTGAAAATCTCATCTGGACTTTGTGGTAATCAAGCACGTGTGTAGTGCACAGACATACATACAGACTAAATACCCATACACAGAAAAAAATAACTAAAGAAATAATAAAATAAGATAGAGAATTCTATGAGTACAGTAAGAGACCATTAGGAATTACCTATTGACTTTTTTTGTCAGTAGTGTTTGGTTCTAACCTAGAATTCTGAGCCACTCAGCTTCCATATCAATGGGCCTCAAGCTAGACTAGTTATAGATTAGTGTCCAGCCCAATTGTCCTCAGAGCCTCCTTTCAATGGGAGTAGATACAGAGACCCACAGTCACCAAGAGAATCTTGTGGAAGAGAGGGAGGAGGAATTATAGAAGCCAGAAGGGTTGAGGATACCAGGAGAACAAGGCACATAGAATGAACTAAGCAGAAGACTCACAGAGACTGAAGTAACAACCAAGGAGCTTGTATGGGGATGTGCTTGGCCCTCTGTACACATGCTGTGGTTGTTTAGCTTAGGGATTTTGTTATACTCCTAATAAAGTTAGTCGGGGTGGCCCTGACTCTTTTAGTGGCTCACGGAACTTTGTTCTTCCTACTGAGTTGTCTTTTTCAGCCTTTATATGAGGGTTTATGCCTCGTTTATTTTTCTTTGTTTGTTTTCATGTATCTTTGTAAGCCATGTCCAACTGACAACACTAGGAGGCCTGATCTTGATATCATTGACAGAATCAGTGGATTTTGGGGAAAGTGGTAGGGTGTTGGGTGAAGAAAAGGGAATGGATGTTGCAATTGGGATGTATTGTATAAGAGAAAAATAAATTTTCAAAAAAGATGGGGAATTATTTTTTCAAAGAGAAGGAGTAAATTTAAGTTATTTAAAATTGTATGTTTTTTGTTGTGTTTTTTTTTGTTTATTTATTACTTCAAGTTACATCTCCATCACAGTTATCTCTCCACCTCTCCCAGTCCTTCCTCCCATCCTCTCCCCCCACCCCTACCTATCCTACTCATCCAATGTGGGTCGCCCCTACATATAATCCTTCAGTTCAACAGGCTTAAAAGTGTTAAGAGCTTCCTTCTGCACTGGGAGCCTATATGGTAACTCTATTAAGGTAAAGTGTCCCACTAACAGGTATCAAGTTTCCTGCTCCTTTTGGTGTGTTGGTTGTAAGATAGTTATCCTGTACTACATGGCTACAATCTAATTATAAGTGAATAGATGTCATGTGTATCTTTCTGAGTCTGGGTGAGCTCACTCAGGATGAGCTTTTCTAGTTCCATCCATTTAGCTGCAAATTGCAAGATTTCATTGTTTCTGATGACTGAGTGGTATTCCATTGTGTAAATGTACCAGTTTTTTTTTTTTTAAATCCATTCTTTGGTTGAGAGACATCTGCGTTGTTTCCAGAATCTAGCTATTACAAATAAGGCTGCTATGAACATAGATGAGGAGATATCCTTGTGGATTGGTGAGGAATCCCTTGGATGTATAACCAGAAGTGGTATGGCTAGGTCTTAAGGGAGAGCTATTCCAAGTTTTCTAAGATTTATTTCCATAGTGGTTGTATAGTTTGCACTCCCACCAGCAATAGAGGAATGTTCCCCGTTTTCCACAACCTCGCCAGCATGTGATGTCATTTGTGTTTTTGAGCTTAGCCATTCTGACAGGTGTGAGATGAAATCTCAGAGTCATCTTGAGTTGCATTTCTCTGATGATTAAGGACACTGAGCATTTCTTAGAAAATCTCTTGGGCATTAGAGATTTCTTCTTTGTGAATTCTCGGTTTAGCTCTGTTTCCCATTTTTTGATTGGATTATTTGGTTTCTTGGTGTTTAATTTCTTGAATTCTTTATAAATCATGGATATTAGCCCTCTGTTGGATGTGGGGTTGGTAAAGATTTTTTCCCAATCTGTAGGGTGCCATTTTGTTCAAATGACAGTTTCCTTTGCCTTACAGAAGCTTTCCAGTTTCACGAGGTCCCATTTATTGATTGTCAGTGTTAGAGCCTGAGCTACTGGTGTTCTGTTCAGGAAGTTGTCACCTGTGCCAATGAGTTTGAGGCTTTCCCCCACTTTCTCTTTTATTAGATTTAGTGTGTTGGGATATATGTTCAAGTCTTTGATCCACTTGGACTTAAGTTTTGTTCAGGGTGATAAGTATGGGTCAATTTGCGTTCCTTTACATGTCGACATCCAGTTAAACCAGCACCATTTGTTGAAGATGCTGTTCTTTTTCTACTGTACAGGTTAGCTTCTTTGTCAAAAATTAAGTGACCTTGGGTGTGTAGGCTAATTTTTGGTCTTCAGTTTGATTTCATTGATCAACTGGTCTGTTTCTATACCAGTACAATGCTGTTTTTACTGCTATTGCTCTGTAGTATAGCTTGAAATCTGGGATGGTGATAACTCCAGATGTTTTTTTTTTTTATTGTACAGGATTGATTTAACTATTCTGGATTTTTTGTTATTCCATATGAAGTTGGGAATTATTTTTCCAAGTCCATAAATAATTGTGTTGGTATTTTGATAGGAATTGCATTGAATGTCTATATAGCTTTGGTGAAATGGCCATTTTTATTAGGTTGATCCTACCTGTCCATGAGCATGGAAGATTTTTCCCATGATACCTTCTTCAATTACTTTCTTCAAAGACTTGAAGTTCTGGTCATACAGGTCTATCACTTACTTGGTTAAAATTACTGCCAGGTATTTTATAGTATTTGTGGCTATTGTGAAGGGTGTTGTTTCCCTAAGTTCTTTCTCAGCCCATTTACCTTTTGTATAAAGAAGGGCTTCTGATTATTTTGAGTTGATTTTATATCCACCCTCCTTGCTGAAGGTGTTTATCAGTTGTAGTAGTTCTGTGGTAGAATTTTGGGGGATGCAGGAAAAGCATTTGAGAAAATGAAACACCCCTTCATGCTAAAAATCCTGGAGAGAGCTGGCATACAAGGACCATACCTAGAAATAATAAAGGGAATACCCAGAAGCCGGTAGCTACCATCAAATTAAATGGAGGGAAACTTAAAGCATTTCCTCTAAAATCAGGGACAAGACAAGGATGCCCACTCTCCCCATATCTCTTTATAGTACTTGAACTTCTAACCAGAGCAATAAGACAACTAAAATAGATCAAGGGGATACAAATTGGAAAGGAAGAAGTTAAATTTTTCCTATACACAGATGATATGATAGTATAAAAACTGTGTGTTTTTGTGGGATTTAAGGAAGATAGGTATGAATAAGAATCTACTTTGAAGGTAGACATGGAAGAGATATGACAAAGAAAACAGTAGTTACTAAGATGGAGGAGGTAAGGAAGGAAAATACAATGAGCAATACAGTTAAATATGAAAGGAGTCTTCACTAATCACAAGCATGAGAATAAAATGACCCAAGTCACCAAGAAATCATTATTAAATGTTCTGTCAAAAGTAATATCTGATGAGCTTTAAAGCCTTTCTTAAACATATGCCATCCTTTCTCTCTCATTTATGAATTACTTTCACTGTGTTGCAGGCAATGTTGTATCTCTTTTCCTTGGAGAACTTTACTTATATCATGCATCAAATGTTCAGTGGCATTCAGTGATTTTTTTTTGTTGGTGAGGTATTTGTAATAGTCATGAATCACATGTCATACAACATATGCCATAGATTTGTCTATGTATAAAATTTTACGTTCTCTGAGAGCTGAAATGAACATTTTTTTCCATTTGTCTCAAACCTATTAATTGACTGGAAGTTTTAAAACTAGGTAATTTCAACAAAATAAATATTGATATCATTTAAAGCATTTATTCTATTTTACTCTTAGTTCTCATTCCTATTGCTTTAAAGTTACACAATAAAAATAAATCTTTAGAACAAAGGATAGCTTATATTATAAAGTTCTTGCCTCAAAGTATGACTCCTCTCCCTAAATGTATGTCAAAATTCAAGGTATGAGGGTGCAAATAAGGCAGTTTGGAAGTGCAGACTTCCTGGTTGAAGCCTGCAGCTTGGAGGCAGAGACAACCAGGACTGCCCATGTGGTGTCCAGGTAAAACAGCCACCTGACATGGCGGTCCATGACAGAACCTATCTTGAGGAACATGGTGGTCATTCATCCAAATGATAATGTATAACATTTTTCTTGCCTACACATATTTGTGTACATATGTGTACAGATGGTTATATATTCATGGGCATTTAGCAACACTCACATAATAATAGCTGAAATTTACACTAAATACCAAAACATACATACATGAATATAGGGATATAAGAATGGGGTTAGTGACTTCTATTGACTGTCTCAACATGGATGACATTTCCTAGGAAATGGTGCTTATAATTTTTAAGAGAACTTGTGATGTATCCTCTGAGTTTATTTTGAGAAATTATTGAAGCTGTGTTAGAAATTTAATTCATCTACACAATTGCATTTCTATTTATTTAGATAAAAATTCCCCAAATATTTTTTATTTTAAATTTATTTATTTATTGTTTCAGGTTACATCTCTATCATAGTGTCCTCTTTCTCCCTTCCCAGTCCTGCCCTCCCACCCTCTACCCCCAAACCCTTCTGTACAACTCCTCAGGAGTGGAGTGTCAATACATAACATTTCCCCAACCCAGTTCAGTAGTCATATGAAGGCCAAGAGCCTCCTCATACACTGGAGGCCTACAGGGCAGTACCATCAGGGAAAAAAATATCTCAATGATAGGGAGAAAAAACAAATAAACAAACAAAAAAGTCTATGTCCATGTTCCCTTTGGTGTGTTGGTTGTAGTATAGATATCCTGTACTATGTAGCTAAAATCCGACTATAAGTGAATAGATGCCATGTCCATCCTTCTGAGTCTGGGTTAGCTCACTCAGGATGAGCTTCTCTAGTTCCATCCATTTGGCTGCAAATTGCATAATTTCCTTGTTTCTGATAGCTGAGTAGTATTCCATTGTGTAGATGTACCATAGTTTTTTAATCCATTCTTCAGTTGAGGGACATCTTAGTTATGTCCAGTTTCTAGCTATGAAAATATGGCTGCTATGAACATAGATGAGCCAACTTCCTTGTGATTCAGTGAGGAGTCATTTGGATATATACCTAGAAGTGGTATGGCTGGGTCCCTAGGCCATACTATTCCAAGAGCTATTTCAAGGCAGAGCTATTCCAAGTTTTCTAAGATATCCCCAGACTGACCTCCATAGTGGCTGCACAAGCCTGCACTCCCACCAGCAATGGAGGAGACTTCCCCTTTCTCCAAACCCTTGTCAGCATGTGCTGTCATTTGAGTTTTTGATCTTAGCCATTCTGACAGGTGTGAGATGGAATCTTAGAGTCGTCTTGAGTTGCATTTCTCTGATGATTAAGGATGCTGAGCATTTCTTCAAGTGTCTCTCGGCCTTTAGGAATTCCTCCTTTGTGAATTCTCTGTTTAGCTCTTTTCCCCATATTTTGATTGGATTATTTGGTTTCTTGAGTTATTTGTAAATTTTGGATATTAGTCCTCTGTCAGATGTGGGGTTGGTGAAGATTTTTTCCCAATCTGTAGGCTGCCTTTTTGTTCAAATGACAGTGTCTTTTGCCTTACAGAAGGTTTTCAGTTTCATGAGGTACCATTTATTGATTGTTGGTCTTAGGTCCTGAGCTGCTGGTGTTCTGTGCAGGAAGTTGTCACCTGTGCCAGTGATTTTGAGGGGTTTTCTCACGTTCTCTTCTAGTAGATTTAGTGTGACCAGGCTTATGTTAAGTTCTTTGATCCACTTGGACTTAAGTTTTGTAAAAGGTGATAAGTATGGGTCTAATTTCATTCTTTTACAGTTGGACCAGCACCATTTGTAGAAGATGCTGTCCTTTTTCCATTGTGTGGTTTTGGCTTTTTTGTCAAAAATTAGGTGACCACAGGTGTGTGGGTTCATTTATGGATCTTCAGTTTGATTCCATTGATCTACTGGTCTGTTTCTATACAAGTACCATGCTGTTTTTATTACTATTGCTCTGCAGTATAGCTTGAAATCTCAGATGGTGATATCTCTAGATGCTTTTTTATTGTACAGGATTTATTTAGCTATTCTGGGTTTTTTGTTGTTCCATAGGAAATTGAGAATAGCTCTTTCCAGGTCTATAAAGAATTATGTTGGTATGTTGATAGGAATTGCATTGAATCTGTATATTGTTTTTGGTAGGATGGCCATTTTTATTATGTTGATCCTACCTATCCATGAGCATGGGAGATCTTTCCATCTTCTGATGGCCTCTTCAATTTCTTTCTTCAAGGGCTTGAAATTCTTGTTGTATAGGTCCTTTACTTGCTTGGTTAGAGTTACCCCAGGTATTTTGTATTGTTTGTCGCTATTGTGAAGGGAGTTGTTTCCCTGATTTCCTTCTCAGCCCATTTATTTGTTATATAAAGAAAAGCTTCTGATTTTTTTGAATTAATTTTGTATCCAGCCACCTCCTGAAGGTGTTTTTCAGCTGTAAGAGTTCTCTGGTGGAATTTTTGGGGTTGCTTATGTATACTATCATATCACTTGCAAATAGGGATAATTTGACTTCTTTGTTTCCAATTTGTATCCCCTTGATCTCCTTTAGTTTTCTTTTTGCCCTAGCAAGAAGTTCATGTACTATATTGAAGAGATATGGTGAAAGTGAGCATCCCTGTCTTGTCCCTGAGTTTAAAGGAAATGTTTCAAGTTTCTCTCCATTTACTTTGATGTTGGCTACTGGTTTGCTGTATATTGTCTTTATTATCTCCACGTATGGTCCTTGTATGTCCATTCTCTCCAGAACTTTTAGCACGAAGGGGTGTTGGATTTTTGTCAAATGCTTTTTTCCACATTTAGCGAGATAATCATGTGGTTTTTTCTTTCATCTTGTTTATGTGGTAAATTACGTTGATGGATTTTGATATGCTGAACCATCCCTACACTCCTGGGATGAAGCCTACTTGATCATGGTGGATACTTTTGATGTGTTCTTGGATTCAGTTTGCTAGTATTTTATTAATTATTTTTGCATCCATTGATGTTGATGGATATTAGTGACAAGAAGTTGTTATTTCCCATTATTTTGGTGTAGGTGGTGGTTCTGTGCTTCTTTTGGTTTAGTTGCCATGGAGTTTTCTATTTCCTCTGTTTTGTTGGGTGAAGTTATCTTCTGTGGGTTGGAATTTTCCTTCTAGGATCTTATGTAGGACTGGATTTGTGGGTAGATATTGTTTAAATTTGATTTTGTCATGGAATATCTTGTTTTCTCCATCTATGTTGATAGAGAGTTTTGCTGGGTATAGTAGTCTGGCTGGGCACCTATATTCTCTCAGAGCTTGTAGGACATCTGTCCATGCCCTTGTGGCTTTTAAAGTTTCTGAGGATCAGTCAGGTGTAATTCTGATGGGTCTGCCATTATATGTTACTTGACCTTTTTCTTTTTCAGCTTTTAATATTCTTTCTTTGTTCTTTACATTTGGAGTTTCAAGTATGTGTCGAGAGGAGTTTCTTTTCTGATCTAATCTGCTTTGTGTTCTGAAAGCCTCTTGGAATTTTATTGGAATCTCTTTCTTTTCAATTGGGAAATTTTCTTCTATGATTTTGTTGAAGATGTTTCCTGGACCTTGTAGTCGGGAGTCTTCTCTCTCCTCTATGCCTATAATTCTTAGGTTCTGTCTTTCCATTGAGTCCTTGATTTCTTGGATGTTATGGGTGAGGACTTTTTTAGCTTTCTCATTTTCTTTGAATGTTGTACTGATTTCTTCCATTGAATCTTCCATGCCTGAGATTCTGTCTTCCATCTCTTGTATCCTATTTTTGATACTCATATCTGTAGTTCCTGTTCTCTTCCCTCTATTCTCCATTTCCACTCTTAACTCTGACTGTGTTTTCTTTATTGCTTCCATTTCCAGTTTCAATACTTGAAAGATTTTATTTGTTTTATAAATTTTCTGCTCCAATTTGCTTGTCTTTGTCTGGAAATCTTTCATCTCTTTTACATCTTTCATTGCCTTGCCTCTTTCCTGTACAAGTTGAGCCACTTTGGCTTGGAGCTCTCTAATAGTATTATCCATTGCTTTCGATTGTAAAATTGTGGACTCTTTGTATTCCTTTGTAGATTTAAATTCTTCTAGGAAGGACTCTATCATTTTCCAGACTATAGAATTGTTGTAGTTTTCATGTGTTTCAGCTGTGGTGAAGTGGTCAGGGCTTACTGTTCTGGCATTGTTGCATTTTGTTGGGGTCATAATTCCCTGCCTTCTGTTGATTCTGCTTTTTCACTGTCCCTTTGCCATTTGGTTGTTCTTAGCTGTTTGTTCCTGTTGCCTTCTGGACTTGGAGCCAAAGGGGGCACTTTGGTGTAACGTTCGTATTGGTTGGTGATCAGTTGCTTTCCACTGGCTGGATAGGGCCTTGTGTGGAGGTTCTCAGTGCGTCTTTGAGAGCTCACCCCTTCCTGTTTTGTCCCTATAAGGGACTCAGGTGAGAGGTTGTGATGGTGATGTGTTCCTGTAGGTTCCTGGGATCCAACTGGTCTTTGTATAGATGACAGTGCAGGTTGGTAGGCCACAGGCTGTTGGGTGGGGTTGTAGCTCCCCTGCAGCTTACATGTCATACCATGTTTGTGATCTTCCCAGCTGCTCACAGGAGGTGCTCAGGGTTAATGTGCATCTACTAGCCAGAAGCACTGTGAGCTGGTGCAGCCTATTCCCAGGTAATGAGGAATGGCCCAGGATTGTTTCACTGCTCACAAGTTAGAGCTTTCTATGTTGGACACTGAGTGTTCAGCCTGCAGCGGCTCTGCTGGTATGGTCCTGCATGTCCAGGCACAGATTCTGTGGACTCTGGAGGTCCCAAGTTTGGGGGTTGAGACCTCCTGCTGGAGTCTTGAAAGGACCTGACTCCATGCCCTTAAGGTGAGTCACTCAGCAGTGTACCCCAGGTCGAAACCTCACTGACCCAGGGGTGGAACTATATATGCTTAAGATCTGGTTTCCCAACAGAAGGGCCCACACTAGCAAAAGGGTCTGATAATAATAATAACCCCACAATTTGCCCAGGGCTTGGACCCTATGGAGGAGAAATCTGTCTTTCAACCCGGCCGCCCTTTCTGCCATTCTCGCAGCTCCACCTATGTGTGTATGGAGCTGACTTTGGATACTGGCAAATGGGGCCACTGTCTTCCAAGTTCCAGTACACAGCAGTCGAGCTGCTGTGTAACCTGCTGCCTGAAGTGTGTCCTGCTGCTCAGTCCCGGTGCAGTGTTTTTTCTAAAGACTCTAAATCCAATAGAGGGGCCTGTATGTATGTCAACACTCCTCTGGGAAAGCACAAATATGCTTGAGCTTTCCAAAATGCAGCTGTGGATCCACTGGATGCTGACCTGTTGTGGACTTGTCAGCTGCTGCCCTCCTAGCCATTGTGGCACTGCAACCTTTCGCTAAATAGCCGGTTGCCTGCATGGGATCTGGGGACCCAGTAGGCTGGTGAGTAACCCTGTTGGGGTTTGAGTCTGCCCGAGGGATATTAGAGTGGTTCTTTCCCTGTGTCTCACCTGGTGAGGGTTCCGATTCCCGGATTCAGCAGCTTCCGTGAGTATCCCAGAGATGGGAGGAGAGTCCTGCCCAGGGAATTTCAATGGTTCCTGGGTAGCTGGGTGAAACCCAGGGGTGATTGAGTCACTCAGATTGTTGCCCAGCGTCTAATAACTCTGTGGCTTTATGGCTGCTTTCCCTGCGTTCAAAATGCATCCGTGTGGGCCGCCGCCATCTTGGATTCCTCCCCAAATATGTTTTTAACTTTAAATATTTTTGCTTCAATATGGTCCAAAGGATTTCAGTGTCTCTTCGCATGCTTTAAGTAAACATCCAGAAATGCTTAAATATTTCTTTAATAGTTCACATAAAATCTGAATTTTTCCTTTAAAATAATAGTGGATTTGTTTTAGTAGGCACTAAATTCTTCCAGCTTGCTTTTTTATTCCCGTTTTCTATTGGAACCTGGCACTTCCCCTCCAATGTCATGGAGACTCCTGCAATTATCCTTCCTCCATTATAGAACAGCTGTTCTAGGTGACCAGCTACTTTGACAGGAGCTGGGATTGCAACATCACAGCTGTTGCAACAGAAATCCAGTTATGTCAAAAGGCTTCATTATTATTGATTTTGATCCTATAAAATATAATAAAGCCTGCAAATATTTACAGTTAAATAGAGTTTTCCCATCATTCAGAACCTCTCACTGTCACACAGTAGCATGGCTGCAGTTTGACAACTTGCTATTCATTGTCATGACACTAATCTGAGGGTTTTTATTTGAATACAAAACAGTCATTACTGATTGATTTCATTATGACTCAGGGCACAGCTGATTGAACACCACAGGCAAAGCTCCCTGCATTGTTGTCATTTATAGAGGACAGACTCTCTGAGAAGAGTTCTTCACTACCAATTCTCTAAATGTTTTCTTGTTATCTCTAAAGAAATTAGTATAAAATTTCTAAAGTGCTATACCTTTTTCACTACTAACCCAGTTTCCAAATTAGATGTTCATTTTTTTTTTCAGTGCTAGGATGAATGTGAACTGCTAAATTAGAGCTACTTTTTTATGAAGAGTATCACAAATGACGACTATCTCTAAACAAAATTACTGTGGCTTCTTCAGAGCAGATCATGCCCAACCTACACAGTTAATAAAGCCTGATTTTGTCATTAGGATTGCTAAATTAATTGAATTGACTTTGCAATTTTCTGGTTATTTCCGTCTTAACCACTGACTCAGATCCAATCTATATTGCCTCATTCAATTTGTGACACATAGCTATTACTATAGCTAAAAGAACAATTCTGAGTCTATTAAGGAAAGATTACTTTTAACATTCTAAAAATAGTTTTAACAATGCAGTACCAGATGAGCATAAAGTACCCCACACCTCACAACGATGTTTCAGTTGACCATAGACAGTGTATACAGAGATATATGCCATGTAGTCTACCTGGATTAGAACTGCAATAGGGTATGTCGTATTTTTTAAAGTTTATTTTATGAATTTTGTACAAGGCAAAAATGCCTCATGCTGCACATCTCAGAATGCATCTTTCATTCAGTTAGATAGCTATATTTGTTTATGTAATAGAAAGAGGGAGTAAAACCCTAATTATTTTCTCTTTAAATGGGAAGCAGTAGACAAAAATGGGTCATACATATTGTTATCTCACTTAATTGTAACATTTGAGTATAGATCACTTTGACATTAGCAATAAGAGAACTTTTTAAGCAAACATTGAGTGTTCTCATGAGGCAATCTGCTTAAGTACAGCAAGTTCTCCAGACATGAGAATGAAGGCACATGAGCATTGCCTGAAGATATTCTAAAACCTTGGCCCCATTCTTTATTATATATTTGGTGTGTATAGCATTTGTATTATTTGCTTAAATATTAATTGTTTTAGTATTACTAGTTCTAAATATACTCCAATTCCAGCTTATTTATTTTTAGTCATCTGGGAATTTAAGGGAGACACTTCTTCATTTGTGAAAGTATGCTGTGTAGATAATTACCATTACCTCTCTGAAAAAAGAGGCGTTATTCAGAAAAACTGGGACAAATGTGAAACCTTTTTACACTTATCCTGGATGGACTCAAAGTATTGGAATCACATTCTTCACTAGTTTGCCAATAGTGCACATCTCTTATACCACAATCATTGCTTACTCCACCACTAATAACATCATTACCATCATCATGTGTGTGAATGCATACATCTTTTGATAACTGCATTCAGTGTTTGAGAACATATTGGAACATTTCAGTGTTCATTTATATTATTAATTTTAAAAAGTTATTTTAATAAAACATAAATTTATTTGAATGTTTTCTTCTTAACCACCTCAAGTTGCTAAGATATGTAGCCTTGCTAAAAGCTGAAATATATCAAAGTGAGATTTCACAAACTTGCCCTTAGTAACTTTTGTCCTTTTAGAAAGCATTCTGGACTCACCTTCTTGGGACAAATGTCATCACAGACTTCTTGACCAATCTTCAGAAGGCAAAGGTGCAACAAGACTGTTGTAGAATACTTCTACCTCAACATAGTAGCTATTGCCATCTTTATCACAGTACTTATAATAAGCTGCAAGTTACACTCAAATATGTCTAAGAGTGTGGGAAAGATACTTAAGCTGTTACCTGGTATCTACTCACTCCTTTCTACCACTCCCTTAAGCCATATTTAATTCTGACCAAAATGCATATATTTACCTCGATTTGAGAGATGGTACCTTGGAAGTTTAATAGGGTTGTCATATGATGTGGCACAGTGTCAGGCATCTACTTTTGGTGTCACAGTACTGAATATTATCCCAATAACATCATTGGTTTGTCAAGTCATATGTGAATGACATTGTTATTTTGGTCTGTTCTTTGTGCACTAACTAAGATAAATGATATTTGTTCATGACTTACAAGAAAAAATTCACACAACAGTAATATTAAAAGACATATTTTGAAAAGTGAGATATTTTCCTTTAGGACTACAGCATTCATTAAATTAAGGAGCCTTGGAATGTGTTCAAATAGGGTACATATACAGGAACCATGCTTGAAATCTCATTTCTGCTTATTATACCAGACTATTCTCCTTTCTTTTCATGTCCTTCCACAACATTACAGAGGCAGAAATGATATTTATTGAAATTTATTTCAGGATTTTTGTGAAAGTATTGAAGAGCAGATGCTGAGATACTAGGAGAGTCTGACTCAATGTGAATGAAGGAAAGGAAAGTTATGTGTAGTCTTATTTTATAAATGTATTTATATTTATTTTTATGTTTATTTATTACTTCAAATTACATCTCCATAACAGCCCCCTCTTTTCACCCCTCCTGGTCCCACCCTCCCAGCCTCTCACCCCTCTCCCACCTATCCTACTCCTTCAGAGTTGGGTGTCCCTACATATGAGCCCCTATCCCCAGTTCAGCAGTCATATGAGGACTAAGAGCTTCCTCTTGCACTGGGAGCCTATATGGCAGCACCACTAGAGAAAAGTGCCCAATAACAGGTAACAAAATATATGTTTCTGTTCCTTTTGATGTGTTGATTTTAGGATAGTTATCCTGTACTGTATGGTTAAAATCCAATTGTAAGTAAATAGATGCCATCTGCATCTTTCTGAGTCTGGGTTAGCTCACTCAGGAAAACCTTTCCTAGTTCCATCCATTTGGCTGCAAATTGCATGATTTGTTTATCTCTGGTGGCTGAGTAGTATTCCATTGTGTAAATGTACCACAGGTTTTATTTTTTATTTTTTCCATTCTTCCATTGAGGGACTTCTGGGTTGTTTCCAGTTTTTAGCTATTACAAATAAGGCAGCTATGATCATAGATGAGGAAACTTCCTTGTGATTCAGTGAGGAGTCATTTGGATGTATACCCAGAAGTGGTATGGAGGGTCTTGAGGTCGAGCTATTCCAAGTTTTCTAAGATATTGCCAGACTGATTTCCATAATAGTTGTACAAGTTTGCACTCCCACCAGCAATGAAGGAATGTTCCCCTTTCTCCACAACCTCGCCAGCATGTGCTGTCATTTGAGTTTTTGATCTTAGCCATTCTGACAGGTGTGAGATGGAATCTCAGAGTTGTCTTACTTGGAAGATTAAGGATTATGAGCATTTCTTCAAGTTTCCCTTGGTCATTAGAGATTCCTTCTTTGTGAACTCTCAGATTACCTCTGTTACCCAATTTTATTGGATTATTTTTTCTTTGTGTTTAATTTCTTGAAGAAAGAAATTGAAGAGGACTTTAGATGATGGAAAGATCTCCCATGCTCATGGATAGGTAGGATCAACATAATAAAAATAACTACCCTACCAAAAACAATATATAGATTCCATGCAAATCCTATCAAAATACCAACACAATTCTTTATAGACTTGGAAAGAGCTATTCTCAATTTCATATGGAACAATAAAAAACCCAGAATAGCTAAATCAATCCTGTACAATAAAAAAAAAAAAAAAAACATTTAGAGGTGTCACCATCCTAGATTTCAAGCTGTACTACACAGCAATAGTAGTAAAAACAGCATGGTACTGGTATAGAAACAGACCAGTAGATCAATGGAATCAAATTGAAGACCCAGAAATGAACCAACACACCTATGCCCACCTAATTTTTTACAAAGAAGCCAAAACCGCACAATGGAAAAAGGACAGCATCTTCAACAAATGCTGCTGGTCCGACTGGATGTCCACTTGTAAAAGAATGAAATTAGACCCATACTTATCACCTTGTACAAAACTTAAGTCCAAGTGGATCAAAGACCTTAACATAAGGCCAGTCACACTAATTCTACTAGAAGATAAAGTGGAAAAACCCTCGAACTCATTGGCACAGGTGACAACTTCCTGAACAGAACACCAACAGCTCAGGACCTGAAACCAACAATCAATAAATGGGACCTCATGAAACTGAAAAGCTCCTGTAAGGCAAAAGACACTGTTATTCGAACAAAACAGCAGCCTACCAACTAGGAGAAAATCTTCACCAACCCCACATCTGACAGAAGGCTAATATCCAAAATCTACAAAGAACTCAAGAAATTAAATGCCCAGAAGCCAAATAATCCAATCAAAAAATGGGGGACAGGGCTAAATAGAGAATTCACAAAGGCGGAATCCCTAATGGCCGACAGACACTTGAAGAAATGCTCAACATCCTTAATCATCAGAGAAATGCAACTCAAGACAACTCTGAGATTATATCTCACACTTGCCAGAATGGCTAAGATCAAAAGCTCAAATGACAGCACATGCTAGCGAGGGTGTGGAGAAAGGGGAACCCTCCTCCATTGCTGGTGGGAGTACAGGCTTGTGCAACCACTATGGAGTTCAGTCTGGCGATATCTTAGAAAACTTGTAATAGCTTTGCCTCAGGACCCAGCCATACCACTTCTGGGTATACACCCACATGACTCCTCATGGAATCATAAGGAAGTTTCCTCATCTATGTTCATAGCAGCCTTACTTGCTAGAAACTGGAAACTAGAAACTGGAAACAACCCAGATGTCCCTCAACCGAAGAATGGATTAAAAAACTGTGGTACATCTACACAATGGAATGCTACTCAGCTATCAGAAACAATGAAATTATGAAATTTGCAGCCAAATGGATGGAACTAGAGAAGCTCATCATGAGTGAGCTAACCCAGACTCAGAAGGATGCACATGGAATCTATTCACTTATAGTAGGATTTTAGCTATATAGTACAGGATATCTATACTACCACCAATGCACCAAAGGGAAAATGGACATAGACATTTTTGTTTGTTTGTTTTCTCTCCCTGGCAATGAGACACTTTTCATTGGTGGTACTGCGTTGTAGGCACCCAGTGTATGAGGAGGCTCTTGGCCCTCATATGACTTCTGATCTGGGGCGAGGGACTGTTATGTAGGGACACTTCACTCCAGAGGAGTGGGATGGAAGGTTTAGGTGTAGAGGGTGGGAGGACAGGGCTGGGAAGGGGTGAAAGAGGACAATGTGATGGACATATAACCTGAAGCAACAAATAAATAAATTTATTTATTTTTTAAAAGATCTTTATAATACTGCCAGAATTAACTTCCTGTCATGCACGTATTTGCTCAATGCTTTATTGAAATATCAGTTGTCAACCCCTCTTCCTTCATTTTGTTAAAAGTTAAATATCTGATATATTCAACCATTTCTTCATTGTGCAATAATATGGCATATTCCTGGCAGGATTCTCTTCACTTTTTCACTGGCTGATTGGTCCTCACTTCACCAAGTTATTTTCCCCAATTTCAGATTCCATGAGTATGTAACAGATATCTGGCTTTTGTCTGTTCTTACCTCTGTCTGTTCCATCCTATTATGTTATGTTTCATTGTTATGCTGATACTGGCTTTGAAAATACTCTCTCTCTCAGTCTCCAGTGTATCTCTCTGCCTCCCCATTACTTTTTCTCTCTTGGATTTTCCTCTGTATTCCAATCTCATGTATCAAAATTCTTATTTGACACCCCTGTACTGATGTCTTTCACATGCTGTAACACATATGAGGTCAATGTATTTATTTCTCAACCTAAATCTGTTCCTCCCTTAAAGTAGTATATATCAGGGGAAAAAATTGTGATACTTTATCCAATTTTTGAGGAAAGTGGAATTGGGTTAATTTTTCTTTCTATGTATACCTCTTCAGCTATTCCCAGGATTTTCTACTTATATTTTACTATTTCATCTACAAGCATCTATTTTGTATGCTTCCCACCATTCTCATGCTGATTGATATGTTATATAAAAATAACATCTTAATTTCTCCTTTAACTCTCTTGCTATTTCCAATGCATTTTTCAGAAAGTAGCCATGACAGTATTACTTAAAGTAAATGACATTGATAATGTCATTTTTACTTTAAGATTTCTATTTCACTCAGAGTAAAATGTGAGCTTTTTCCCTTTAGGCTCATAAGATCGCTCACCTGTATTATCCTTTTACTGCTTAGAATTCAACCCCATTATACTTGTCCCCACTCTACTACCAATGGTTCACACTTATGCTCATATGCTAAAATGTTTCTCATTATTTCATGGATTTTATTGCTTTTTTTCTTACAGTTTTCCAAGATACATTTTTATTATGATGTTCTGAATAAAAACATAACATTTGGGGTCTCTCTCTTTCTCTCTCCTTTTCCCTCTCCCCTGGAAATGAACCATGAACCTTGGATACACTCTATAGTCAATTACTTCAAATCAAACTATTTCATTCTTCATTTCTTAAAATAGATGAAAATTCATCAGATATGTTGCAAGATAGTTTGTTTTACAAAGGTTTCTCTTTCTTATAATTCCTTATACAGTTTCCTTTCCACAAACATTTAAGTTATAGTTTATATTTTATGAAAACTAAATCTAGTTGATGTCAAAGATATCTTTTACATAGTTCTATGAAAACAAAAATTTTGTCCAATGATGATGCATTCCTTATGTTACCAATCATAGTTTTCATAAATAAAGAATAGCTTTAAATCTCCTACATACTGTCTATCTATCTATAATGTATATATATGTCACCTGTGTGTCTATCTATTATCTATCATCTGTTATCTGTCTACCTGTGTCTATCTTATCTTTATCATTTATCTATTTAACCTATGTATAGCTATAGATTTTTCACAAATGACTGAATATCTTGAATTGTTTGAATAAATAGATCGTTTCCAAGTTCTTAAATATTTTTGTTGCAATATCTTTATTCATCATCCCCACATAATTTGCCTGTATGCTATCAAGGAAATTGGTGTATACAGAGAAAGCAAGAAAGCTATTTTTCGAAAGACAATCTGGAATTGTTTCCCAGACGTTGAATCTAGTATTCGGCTTATATTTTGCAGGTTTTTGTATTACCACATTTTTAGTCTTAGAAGAGTTGAGACTTCTATTATGTCTACAATCATTACTAAATGCACTGTGTACTGAAATACCAGCGTAGAGTTTTCTAGGTCTCACCCTAGGAAGAATGGTTAGATACACAGTGACACTTCAGATGTTCTTTAATTATTCACACCTCAGTCTGTGCTAAGTAGAACTGAGGGCTGCCTCCTCACATCTGAAACTTGTAAGACTGAGCTATTTCACCTTTTTTTTTATTTTAAGCTTCAGCTTCTATTGATACCTCTTCTCTTTATTTGTAAGATGACATAGAATAACATTTCCCTTATTTATTTTATTTAAGTGAATAGATGCTGATATGCCTATGAATTTATTTTTTTCAAATGATCAATATATCTTGTCAAAAGAAACAGCAAATTCAAGTGCTCTGGTGACCAGTAAACAGCCTGAACCTCATGTATGCAGGCAAGCAATGACTATTTTTACAAAAGAAAAAAAAAGTCCTGCCTGCAGGATGTGCAAGAATAAAGCTGATATAGAGATTGAGGGGATGGCCAACCAATGACTAGCCCAATTTGAGATTCACACCATGGGGGATATCCAACCACAGACACTGTTAATGATGCTCTGCTATCCTTGAAGACAGGAACCTAGCATAACTGTCACCTGAAAGGCTTCTTCCAACAGGTAATGAAAACAGATGCAGAAACCTACACCCAAATAGTATGTGAAATTCAGGGAGTCCTGTGGAAGAGTTAGGGGAATGAATAAGCTGGGAGGGTCAAAGACACCACAGAAAGACCTACAGAGCCAACTAACGTGGGCCTATTGGGGCTCATAGAGACTGAACTACCAACCAAAGAGCATGCATGGACTGGACAGAGGCTCCCTACACATAGGAAGCTGATGGGCTGCTTGATCTTCAACTGCACTCCCTGCAGGGGCTGTCTCTGACTTGGCATTGTAGCCTGTCTTTGGATTACTTTCCCCTAGCTGGACTGTCTTGTCTGGTTTCAGTGGAAGAGGAGGCACTTGATCTTGATGTGATTTCATGTGCCAGGGCAGGTTGGTACCTGGTAGGTGGGAAGGAGAGGGGAAATGGAAGAAGTGGATGGGAGTGTTGATTGGACTGGGAAGAGAGGAGGGAATGAATGGGGTTGTGCTTGTGATGTAAAATGAACAAATAAATTAATAAGAAAAAATATGATTCTTTCACAAATAAGTTTAAAGCAAGAGAAGAAGATTCTCCTAGGCATTTTAGAGACAATCACATGGGGTCGACCAATGAGGTTCATATAGCCTGGATAAATCTGCCATGAGTCTCTGGGTGACAGGGATAGCCACAGATACAATGTTTGATGCCTGATTGGCAGAGCTTTTCTGGGAGAAACCACACTAACAGAACTGCATGGCAAATTTACTTCCCGGGTAGTACTGGAGAAATGTAAACTAGAGGAGTTAAAAGACAAGCACTGGAGTAACAGATCATTATCCTCAGTAGTGAAAATCTCAGAGACCTGAAACTCCCTTCCTCCAGGCTTATGTATTTTCAGAATGGACCATATCCCATTTCTGCCTCACCAATTTGTTTTTGAAGAAGAAATTATGCTTGGTGTTACAGCTTTAAATCTAGAAAAAATTATTTGCTCTAGGATGAGTTGTACCTCAAAACTTACTTTTATCTAATTTAGATTAGATGATATTGTACCTTATGGTTTTTGACTGTAGAGTTCTTTCTGCGATGAGTTAAGAATACAGGACTGTTGGGTTTTTTTTTTTGTTTTTGTTTTTGTTTTGTTTTTTTCTACTCTCATTAAATACATCCCAACTTCAGCCTGTCCTCCCTACTCTCCTTACAATCTCTCCGCCTCTCCTCACTAAATACTGTCAGATTATTAGCAAATCTTTATTGTTATGCCCCAGGCTGCAGATTTTTTATATAATGAGATACTATTTATTTATTTTTATTTTTCTCATTAACTTATTTGTTCTTCTTACATCCCAATCACAGCCACACTTCCTCCTCTACTCCCAGTTCCACCCTCCCAACCCATCACCCATTCTCCTTTTCCTTCTCAGAAAAGGGGAGCCCCTCCCCTGCATCAGGTTCCAACTCACACTGGCACATCAAGTCTCACCAAGACTAAGTACATCCTCGTCTACTGAGGCCAGAGAAGCAGCCCTGCTAAGGGGAAGGGATCCAAAGTCAGGCAACAGAGCCATGTCAGAGACAGCCTCTGCCCCAATTGTTAGGGAACCAACACATATGAAGCTTATGGGCTGCTTTTCTTCAAGTGACAGAAGAGTTTTAAGTGACAGTCCTTCAAACCTAAGAAGTCTGGGAATATTTCTTCACTTTTTACCCACTGATTTCTAGAAGGGGCAATTTCTGTCATGGGCTTTCCATTTAACCTATTGTTTGTTTTTGAAAATATTTATTTATTACGTTAGGTTACATCTTGATCACAGTGTCTTCTTTCCACCCCACCCAGTCCCATACTCCCACCCTCTACCCCCTATCCCTTCCATCCCACTCCGCTGGAGTGGAGTGTCCCTACATAATAGTCCCCACCCCAGTTCAGCAGTCATATGAGGACCAAGAGCCTCCTCATACACTGGGGGCCTACAAGGCAGCACCACTAGGGCAAAGTATCTCATTGATAGGAAATAAAGTTTATGTTCATGTTCCCTTTGGTGCCTTGTTTGTAGTATACCTGTCCTGTACTGTATGCCTAAAGTCTGTTTATAAGTGAATAGATGCCATGTGCATCCTTCTGGGTCTGGGTTAGCTCACCCAGGATGAGCTTCTCTAGTTCCATCCATTTGTCTACAAGTTGCATGATTTCGTTGTTTCTGATGGCTGAGTAGTATTCCATTGTGTAGATGTACCAGTTCTTTAATCCATTATTTGGTTGAGGGACATCTGGGTTGTTTCCAGTTTCTAGCTATTACAAATAAGTCTGCTATGAACATAAATGAGGAAACTTCCTTGTGATTTGGTGAGGAATCATTTGGACGTATACCCATAACTGGTATGGCTGGGTCTCAAGGCAGAGCTATTCCACGTTTTCTAAGATATCACCAGACTAACCTCCATAGTGGTTGCACAAGTCTGCACTCCCACCAGCAATGGAGGAGAGTTCCCCTTTCTCCACACCCTCACCAGTATGTGTTGTCATTTGAGCTTTTGATCTTAGCCATTCTGACAGGTGTGAGATGGAATCTCAGAGTCATCTTGAATTGCATTTCTCTGATGATTAAGGATGCTGAGCATATCTTCAAATGTCTCTCAGCCATTAGGCATTCCTCCTTTATGAATTCTCTGTTTAGTTCTGACCTCCATTTTTTTGACTGGATTATTTGGTTTCTTAGCATTTGATTTCTTGAGTTCTTTGTAAATTATGGATATCAGCCCTCTGTCAGATGTGGGGTTGGTGAAGATTTTTTTTCCTCATCTGTACACTGCTGTTTTGTTTGAATGACAGTGTCTTTTGCCTTACAAAATATTTTTAGTTTAATGTGGTCCCATTTATTGACTGTTGGTCTTAGATCCTGAGCTGTTATTATTCTGTACAGGAAGTAGTCACCTGTGCCAATGAGTTCAAGTGTTTTCCCCACTTTCTCTTCTAGTAGATTTAGTGTGTCCAGCCTTATGTTAAGGTGTTTAATCCACTTGGACTTAAGTTTGGTACAAGGTGATAAATATGGGTCTTATTTCATTCTTTTACATGTGGACATCCAGTTGGACCAGCACCATTTGTTGAAGATGCTGTCCTTTTCCCATTGTATGGTTTTGGCTTCTTTGTCAAAAATTAAGTGACCATAGGTGTGTGGGTTCATTTCTGGGTCTTCAAATCACAAATCGAATCCAAGGACACATCAAAAGTATCACCCACCATTATCAAGTAGGCTTCATCCCAGGAATGCAGGGATGGTTCAACATATGAAAATCCATCAATGTAATTCACCATATAAACAAGTTGTAAGAAAAATAGCACATAATCATCTTGCTAGATGCTGAAAAACCATTTGACAAAATCCAACACCCTTTCATGCTAAAAGTCCTGGTGAGAATAGGCATACAAGGGCCATACCTAGAAATAATAAAGGTGATATACAGCAAGCCAGTAGCCAACATCAAATTAAATGGAGAGAAACTTGAAACATTTCCTCTAAACTCAGGGACAAGACAAGGATGTCCACTTTCGCCATATCTCTTTAACATAGTACTTGAAGTTCTTGCTAGAGGAATAAGACAACTAAAGGTGATCAAGGGGATACAAATTGGAAAGGAAGAAGTCAAATTATCCCTATTTTCAGATGATATGAGAGTTTACATAAGCGACCCCAAAAATTCTACCAGAAACTCTTACAGCTGTTAAACACCTTCAGCAAGGTGGCTGGATACAAAATTAATTAAAAAAAAATCAGAAGCCCTTCTTTATACATCAAATAAATTGGCTGAGAAAGAAATCTGGGAAACAACACCCTTGACAATAGCCACAAACAATATAAAATACCTGGGGGTATCTCTGACCAAGCAAGTGAAAGACCTGTATGATAAGAACTTCAAGTCCTTGAAAAAAAGAAATTGAAGAGGCCATCAGTAGGTGGAAAGATCTCCCATGCTCATGGATAGGTAGGATCAACATAATAAAAATGACCATCCTCCCAAAAGCAATATAGACTCAATACAATTCCTATCAAAATGCCACCACAAATCTTTATAGACCTGGAAATAGCAATTCTCAACTTCATATGGAATAACAAAAAACCCCAGAATAGCTAAATCAATCCTGTATAAAAAAAAAAAAAAACATCAGAGGTATCACCATCCCAGATTTCAAGCTATACTACAGAGCAATAGTAATAAAAACAGCATGGTACTGGTATAGAAACAGACCAGTGGATCAATGGAATTGAATTGATGACCCATTTAACTCATTGTTAACAAATTATTCATTTGGTCTATTGACTACACATACACAATGGTCCCATTATATAATGTGTTCTCAGTTTTACAATAAAGGCTGGGCTGGTTTTGGTTTGGTTTTTGTTTTTTCAAATCTCTTTGCTTTAGTTGCACATCTTTCTTCTAAATGTAAATTTTTTATTATGTATGCATGTGTATAAAGCATGTGTGTAGAGTGAAGAGGACAATTTTCTAAGTTAATTCTCTCCCATCTTTTCTTGTGGGTTCTGTGTATTAAATTCAGTTCCTAGGCTTGTAGGACAAATGGCTTTTAGCAACTACACTGTCTTTCCAGTATCTTATTCTGAAACAATGTCTATCTTTTCTATTAAAAAATTTACAGAAAAGTGTGCCCGGAAGAGGAGTTAGAGTGAGGTATGCTGTCTCGTGGATATATGAAATTGAACGTTCACTCTCTGCAAAATTTGCCAGTGCTGTTACTGTGGAATTGTGGAAATATTTGTTCATCTCACCCCCACAATCCCAGCATTACTTCTTAAGAATCTAAAGAGATGTAATAAAGAGGATTACTTAGAATCTGGTTTCTTTTAAATATAACGATCTCCTGATCTAGCTTCATAATCAAGTGCTATAACATTGAGATTAAAGTGTCAGCAAATGTATTTTTTTTTGAGTTTGACATATTCAATCATTGTAATCATCAATAAAAATCTCAAACTCCATTTAAAATATTAAATTCTATTTCCCCCTCTCTCTCCTCTATGTGTGTGTGCACATACACACTCAGAGAGAGAGAGAACACATTTATATGTGGATAGAGCTCAAACTATAACTTGTAAGAATCAGTTTTCTCATTCCACAATGCAGGGGCCAGCTACCATGCTCAAGATGTTCGACTTAGCATCCAGGTCTCTACCCTCTGAGCTGTCTTGCTGACTTTTGAAATAGGAGAGTAATCAACTACTCTCTGATTGAATAAAGTACATTCCACAGGATGAGACCTATACCTGGCAGACCGGCCACAAGCCCTTGGGGGAACACCTACTACTATATGCTACTAGATGGACATCCTATAAATCTACTCATAAGACATCATTATACTTACAGGTTATGCTTCTCTTATCTCAAGCTCATATTGCAGTAGAATGTCATTACCATAGTGACCCATAAATAGCCAAGGTGCAGAGATTAAGAGATTACAGAACACTTACCCCTAGATGGAACATATACACCAAACAATCCCCCATCTCAAGGCTTAGGGATCAATTTAGAAGAGGGGACTAAGACTATAAGAGCCCAGTGGGTGAACTCACAAGTGTAACAGCATCTACAAATCAATCCCACCCCAAGCCAAAACAAATCCAAGCAAGGAGAGAGGATCTGTGTGAACAATCCTACTGTAAATGTGGACCTATAAACAATTGTTAGCTACTGGGAGGAGATACCATTTTCTCTGAAGGTGTAGCCCTTGGGAGTTTACTAGTCTCCAGTAAATGATCACACATCCAAAAATATTTGTAGAGCATAAAACTGGTCTGGGTAATTTTTTTAAATGATATAACATGGGTAAGTAGAATAGGAAAATGGGTTGGGAAAGAGTTGGATGAGGGAAGGGGAATATGTTAAAGACATGTATGAGAGTCTCTAAGAAATAATACAAAAAAAGGTACTCATAGCATAATTCTACCATAATATTCTTATAAAATTATACTTCCAAGTTCTACTCCTTAATGACTGCAACCTTAAAAAAATTTATCAAATTCTATAAGGAAACTCAGATTTGTAAAGATTATTTTTTTGAGAAAAGTTTTGCTGTTGCTATATATCTCTTTCTATTTAAAACTCCAGAAGTTTGAAGGCTCTGTTAAAAAAATGGCAGCTATAATTTTACAACCTATGCGGACTGGTGAATGCTCACATAAGGATGTGTTTTTGTTGTGTGCTTAATGATACATCTTCTCTCACCTCACATAAGAGAAACCGCAGGGTTTCACCATGACAATGTCACAGCTGTTTCAAATTCCCTTCCTTAGTCATTTCCCAGCTTTTATAGCCTATCCAGCTGTCAGTGGCAATGACACTTTCTTTGTGAAGCAGGGAATCTCTAAACTTATAATTAGACCCCAGTTATGAAAATGTAACTAGTTAATCATAGCTTTCATTAGGGCTTTTTGCATTCCAAAGGGATTTGCTCACAGCCAAGAATGGTGGAACAAATCAAACAAAGGGGTTGAATTACTTCAGCACCATTTTCTACCTCACACACAAATACTCATCTTCAACACATCACCCACCACTTCCATATGAACTGTAATTCAGCATCGATAAGTCATTTAAAATGTTTACGGCACCTGTAGCACCTTTAGTCAAACCATTTACTCCTTTCTTTGCCTAAGCAATTTTTGTTACAAAACTTACATATACATAATGAAAACAATATTAAATTTCATCAGACCCATAATAATAAAGTATATAACCAAATAATTATGAGTAAAACTATGAAGTGATTAATTTATTTAATGTTTTAACTATTTCTTTAACTTTTGATATTAAGTTTAATTACATAATTTTCCCTTTCCTACCTCCTTAATGACCTTCAAATTGATGATCTCTCTTTTTCTTAAACATGGTTGTATATATCTATGTGAATATATATGTATATATTCACATTGTATCAGAACATTGCATAATTTTTAATATTAGTATCTCTTTCTTTTAAAAATTTCATATGTGTATTCAATGGAAAACTATCATAACAACCCCCAAATTCCTCTCTAATCCAAACACAACTTCTTCCAAATTTCAGGT
>CAJQZJ010031536.1:1599966-1624103 GCA_907164525.1 Lophiomys imhausi
TTCCAAATTTCAGGTCATTTCTTAAAAAGTAAATTACTATGTCCAATTAGTGCAATATGTATATGTGTGCATATGGGAAAGCTCACTGAAGCTTGAAAAATGTACCAGTGGCCACACATTTTTATAAAGTGTTATTCTTCTTACTAGGATTCATCAGCTGCCAATAGCTATACCTATTGTTACTCACTCACAAAAACCAAAAAGACTGACCATTTCCTTTGAGCTCTGCTATTTCAATGTGTCCACAAAATCTTTAGTACTCATCAAAGAACACACAGCCTAATATATTAGGTTAAAATATGGTTCCTTAAATCACATAAAACTACTATGTGTAATATCTATTCTTCACATAAAATAACTAAATTACTTGCAGATGAATAGCTACCTTTAGACCCTTGGGAATTTGTTTAGAAGCCACAGCTTATAGAAGGTGGCACTTTGTTTTGTTTTATTCACTCTAGTTTATTTTATGGTTCTTTTTTATTTTTATTTATTTTTTATTTCTTCAAGTTACATCTCACTCACAATCCCCTCCCTACTTCCCCCTCCATCCCTCCCTCCCACCCTCTTCCCCCTCAACCCACCCATCCCCTTCCTTTATTTTTTTAAGTTTAAGTTATATCTTCCCCCCTTCAACAGCTCCCCCTTTCAGTCTAACAAATAGCTCTTTCTCTTATAACAATAAATACAATATAACAACAGAAATAGTTAGGCCACAATTATGACAGTTATATAGCTTAGCCTACATTCCCAATGTCAGTCCATACATATTTGGTACCTGCCTTTAACATTCTACTATCTAACCATCTCTATGAGTTTAAAGTTCTATATCCAACTCAACTTTCATCCTAACTTTCATCACTATTTTAAAAACATCTTCTTAGATCCAGAATACCTTCTCTCCTAAACAACTCAAAATTTAACTATGAGACTCTAGCTATCTATTCTTCAACCACCTCAGAGAACTGAGAGGGATAAATATATCTGATTATACAGGAAGTGCAGGGCCAGCAGCTTCCAAAACTAAGAAATGACATACCAGTGGCTGCCTGGACAGTTCCCATTTTCTCTCCATACACTACAGCATCAATCTTCAGCCATTTGGCTCCATTTCCCTGAGACACATTGATTGTAAAGCAGGAATTATGAAGGATTTACCTACCCTGTCTTGGCAGAGCTAGGCTGTCGACTTACCTGCTTCCAAGTTTTGTACTGTTTGGACAGCATTCTGTCTACAGTTAAAGCAAGGGATTTTTTCTTGCCAAGAGATAGGCTTGCCACTAATTCAACCACCTCCAATTGGAGATTCTTCAATGCTCATCTTCTACTTTGAGTAAAATAGGGGGTGCTGTCAGGAGGTGACATGTCTGGATATCAAAAAAATCTTGTCTCTGAGGTGGTTGAAGAATTCTGACTGATGAAATCAAGCTGCTTACTTCCCATCCCTTACCCATAGAATAATGAAGTAATAAAGTTATAGAAATTCCATCATATTTGTATATTCTATTTGTTAGAAATAAGCCACAGGTCAGCCTCACTCATAATGAGGGAAGGAGTAATACAAAAAGGTGTATGAAGTACATAGGATAAGATTATTTGAGGTTCCCATAGGTTTTGAAATTTACAATTATTCAATTGTAATTTTAAGCCATTCAGAATTATCAGTGATTAATTTAAAGAATTTAAATGGAAGTGATGAAACTTGAATTTAGATTTTGACTTAAAAGTCCTTTGCTAGCAATCATATATAATTTTTACTTATATTACAATCCTAATGTAAAATGGATTATTTGGTTACTTATAATCTGTTTACAATAACAAGAATGATCTACTTACACCTTAAATGTTCAAATCAAGTGTATATTGGAGAAGATCCTGGGAACAGCCACTCTCCTCTTCATTTAGTTGGAACCTAGATTAAAATGGAAAATGTTGTAGATGTAACTGTTGGGACTGGGCACGCCATGATCACTTGTTCTCTGAGGTTTGACAGTTGTGGTTTTCTCTGATGGTCTCCAGAAGATAATATTTTGTTCCTGTCTCCCTAACTTAAATAGTCCTAGAAAAGATTCCCAACAGCCTGCTACTGCTGGGAGTTATTGTATTTGTCTTTTCAGATTGTCACACAGGCTGCCCTTGTTCTTCACTCTCAAACTGGGGAGCTGCCTAGACATTCCCCTTGAGTGCTTGTGCTGTGTAGCTGACATCACAAGGAGTCTACTCACAGCATCAAAAGTTACCATTTTTTTCTTCCACTGCTGGGGATCAAGTGCAAGGCTTTGCCTACACAAGGCCAGTGCCCTACCACTGAGCTATATATAAGCCAGGCTGGAGTTCTCACATCGTTCCTCTTCTTTGACTCCATTAATAGGTTCATGGCAGAAGTTTTCATGGGATATACTGCTCTGAACACCGCCTTAGGTCTAAGGGCATCACACACTTAGTTTAATGGTTACCAGATGGCCTGAAGTTACTCAGAAGCAACAGAGATTCATGCAGGGTAGAAGTCTGGGAGAGTTACCAAAATCTTCAAGGAAAATCTGGAAAACACTAGAGAAAAGCCGGTGTCCCACCAGCACCAGGGCCACTGTTGACCTTGCTTTGGGAATGGCACTGAAGTTGATATTGAGAAAGCAAAATGTATCTGAAAGATGATCAGGAATTAAGGAATCTAAATATTGAGTACATTGAAAAAGAAGGTGTATGGAGAGTAACATACAAGGAACGCATTTGAAGTCAGGCTGTAGAATGAGCAGCAGGTCACCCTTCTGGAGGAAGAGTCTTCATTCTATGAAAGTGGCTGCTAAATGCTTAGAGTACTGATTCTTTTTTTTTTTTTAATATATTTATTTGTTGCTTCAGGTTACATCTCCATCATATTGTCCTCTTTTCCCCCCCTTCCCAGCCCCTCCCTCCCACCTTTTACCCCCCTACCCCTTCCATCCCACACCTCTGGAAATCATATATATATATAAAACACTAAGCAGACTCAGCATATATGTATATGTGTGTGTGTTTGTGTATGAATGTAGCAATAATAATCAAAGAAAAAGAAGCCACCAATTTAAGAAGGAGTAAGAAAGGATAAAAGAGATTAGAAGGAGAAAAGGAAAGGGGAAATGATGTAATTACATTTTAATTAAAATCTTTATTGTTTTATTTTTGTTTGTTTATTGTGCTTTCAAGACAGGATTTCTCTGTGCAATTCTGGCTGTCCTAGAACTCACTTTGTAGACTAGGCTGGCCTCGAACTCACAGAGATCTGCCTGCTTCTGCTTCTTGAGTGCTGAGATTAAAGGCATGCGCCACACCTGCCCAGCAAAATTTGAAATTATTAAGATAAATGAGTTAATATTGTCTGTGCAACTACAGCCTCTGTACCCTAATTGTATCCTATAGCTTCATTTCTGTTTATAGAAACACCTTGTACCTCTGGACAAGTGTTAAATATCCTTGGCTACTGAATATTTGTTAATAAATTAGATATTTCCCATAAGAACTGTTTTTTTTTATTTTCTTCTAATAATAATACCCACATCATTGTGGACCAATGATAAAGATGTGAATTAGTCCTTCATAATTCCTGCTTTGCAATTAATGTCTGTCAGAGACACTGGGTCAAGCAGCTGAAGATAGATGCTCCAATGTTATAGGAAGAAATTGGGGGCTGTCCAGGCAGCCAGTTGTCTGTCATTTCTTAGTTTTGGAAGCTGATGGCTTTACACTTCCAGTTTATTCAGATATATTTACCCTTCTCAGGCCTCTCATGGGGTTGAAGACTAGATAGTTATAGTCTCACAGTTAAGTTTTAAGCTTTTTAGGAATTAAAAGGCTGTTCTGGGTCTAAGAAGATGTCTTTAAGTTGGTAATGCAAATTAGGATGGAAATTGAGTTAGTTATAGAACTGTAAACTCATTGAGATAGATAGATAATAGAATATTATTATCAGTTGCCCAATACATATGGACTGGACATTGGGAATGTATGTTATACCTTATAATTTTCATAATCGTTGCCTAATTGTTCTAATTATTTTGTATTGTATTTATTGTTACAAGAAAAAGAGTCTTTTATTGGACTAAAAGGGGAAACTGTTGGAGGAGGGAAGATACACCTTAAATTAAAAAAAAAAAAGCAGGAGAGAGAGGGAAAGAGGATAGGAGGGTGGGACGGGGGGCACTGTGATTGAGATGTAACTTGAAGAAATAAATAAATGGTGAAAAAAATGGAAAATGTTTGGCTTTGTAACAGCCATCATTTAAAATGAAAATACTTACTCAAAAACGTTGTTCGGTGGCTTGCACCTCAAACCCTATTATGTGTTGTAATGCCCAGTTCACAAAACCATAAAACAAGCCAGGAAGACTCTAACTCAATGTAAAAGCAAAAGGATCTTTAATTGAGGGATCAAACCATGGCAAGGTCCATCACATCTTCTCCACGCAGCGAGTCTGTGAATAGCCCTGAAAATGGAAAATTTGAGGCTGTTAAGGGCTAGGCAAGGGAGGGGGTGGTCAGTTAGGGAGGTGTGCATAAAATACAGAAGCACTTTTGGCCTTGTAAGATGAGCTCTGAGAGTCCTCTGGTAACCTTTTCTTCAGGAGGCAAAGGAAACTCTCAGTTAACAAGTAAGTCCTTTTGAGAGCCCTTTGTTATCTATGGCTCTGTCCAGTTGTTCACTCAAGGCCTCTGAGCGAGGGAAAGCTAGGTTCTCAGGCTTTCTTTGTTATTTTACTGTTATGACCTTGTTAAAGCAGAGAGAGGTGGGTAAGAGCTTGGATGGGTCAGGATGAGAGACTGGGGTTCTTGTTCTTTCAGGGCAGAAAGAACACAGATGTGAGGACAGCTTAGGTAGACTCTATAGGATACCCTATCTCAAAGTATAAACAAACAAGAATAGCATTCTTTTTTGTCTTTAATAGTATTATAACTTTTATCATATTTATTCTTTGGTAATTCCATACACGTATACGTGCTTTCAATTACTCTCATGCCAACTCTCTAATACTGCTCTTGTGGTTCAACCAACAATCCTCTATCCCTACAAGTTTCTTCACATCAATTTTGTTTTGTTTTGGTTTATGACCCACTGACTTTAACCATCTGTGTAAGCATGGACTTGAAAATATTCACTGCATGATGATGGGTGACCAGTAAGCATATGGCTGAATACAATGACTGTCACTCTTCCAGCATCTATCAGTAGCCAATAGTTAGGCAAGAAGGCGTAGGGCTTTTTGACCCCTCCTATATTTGTGATTGACTGATGACAGCATAAGTCCCATATGGAGGTCCCTGTAGGTGCTTTGAGGTGATCTGTGAAATAGTTGTATCATACTTAAAATATTACTAGAAATGTAAGCAGTCATATTCTAGAATGAACAGGAGCTGCCACACACCCACAGATGAGCAGTAGAAATGGAAGCAACTGTGACATTTATGCTTAAATGGAAAACTGCATCATCTAAACTGTTATTTCCATCTCCAATTAGAATTGCCAGTTTACCTGCAGAAGCAGGCATGTGTGATTCATGGTGGTCCATCCCCGACCAGGTCAGCATTTGTGTACTGGTTATTAATGACAGCCACTCACTTTTTCTTCACCTTAAAGAGCAGGTGGTGTTTTAAAATCTCATTTAACTCTGGAATTGCATTCTGAAAGGGAGTTTCTAAGGCAAAGTTAGTGTCCTTTGCTTATTCACTGAATATCTGAAAACAGAACATGATGGGAAACATAGAATGAGAATGATCTTTGCATTTTCTCAAAAAATAATAATTTTCACAGAATAAATGTAAGAAAAAATTGTAAGAAGCAAAGTAAATATAGTAAGAGAGAAACATTCTGTAAATAGTTTGTGGAAAACCGGTGTGGTTGTTCACACCCATATCCCAGCACCACACCTAGGGTGGTTTGCCTAGGACTACAGGGTGTGATGCTGTCTCACTATACCTTGAACTCAAATAAAAATTGTCAGTACAAAAGAAAAGAATTTAAAAAAAATCAAACAAACTTTGTAGGGACAGCCTCTACAAATTTAATTAATAAAAAGTAATTAATAGTCAAATCAATGTCCAAAATCCTCAGTTTTATTCATGTAGAAAAGGCAATGATTGGGATATCGGCAGGCTATATGTGTGTGAGTGTGTGTGTGTGTGTGTGTGTGTGTGTGTGTGTGTGTGTATGTATGTATGTGTGTGTGTGTATTTGAGAGAGACGGAGAGAGAGACAGACAGACAGACAGAGAGAGAGAGAGAGAGAGAGAGAGAGAGAGAGATACTCTCATAGAGCATTTACTGTGGAGTCTGTTTATCATTTGGAATTGCTGGCAGCCTCTTGGGTTTGTTGCAGCATAAGATACTGTCTGGTTGTTTACTAAATTCACCAGACCCTAGATATAACTTCCCACCTACCTTTGAGGTAGGTGTGGGTTCTGCTATTCTGAACTGAATTTTTTTTCATTTCTGGCAGGTGTCTACTGCATCTGATTGTAAGATTTTGGAATTGTTTTATTTTTTTCCTAAGCAGTTATTATATTCTAGAGTCCTAAACACTGTCACACTTGCTTATCTGGCCACACTGATGGAGACAGCCCAAGGTAAAGGCAGAAGAGTAAACTAGAGAAAGAAAATGTGCAAAGATTCTTCAAATCTGAATCAGAATAACGTACAGCCTAAACTGAAGCAAGTTTCATGGCTGCTATATTTCCAATAAGCTAAGAAATAAAGTTTAGGAGAAAGAGTTTGGTGCTGAATCTTAATTGTCTACTTCATAATACTGAAAAGTACCCTGAATGTAAGTAAAGTGACTTTTAACTGTGTCAATGAAGAAAGGCCTATATCATTGTGTGAAAGCCTTCTGCAATGTAGGCTACAGGACCTTGTAGGCTAATATAATCAGAAGAGGGTCTCAATCTACAATTAAAGAATTCTTGCCCTAATTCCTCACCACTAAGCTCTATGTCACCATTGCCTTACACCATGATGGGCTAAAACCTGCACCATAATAAATTCCTTAAGTTGCTTTACTCAGGAAGTTCTGCAAGTGTGTGACCTTTGGAATTCTGAGAACTTTTCAGAATATAAATAAATGTTAAATCCTGACAGTTGGGGTTTCTGGTTGTTGGTTGGATGCTGTTGGTTGCAATTTGTTAAGTAGACATACAGTAAGAAGAATCAACAACAAGAAATTATATATCCTGACCGTGAAGATCCAACTTGCCCCAAGAAACTCAACACCTCTAATCAACAAGAAATCACAAAGTAGGAAACACTGGCTGCAAGTTTTAATGTATCTAAGTTGCTAATGCATCAATAATAAATAACTTTATATTTTATCAATATTACTTTGATATTGGATACAAAGAATACATTGAATATCCATTTATAGTCTACTAAATAAATTAAAAATAATACAATAATATTTTCAATATATGCAGTAAAAATGATACAATAATATTTTCAATATATGCTATTTGTACTTTACCATATATTTCTAAATTTTTGCCATTAGTAACTATGCTGTGTTGTTATTTGTTATAATTGTCAGGGGAAAAAGAAAAACTGACAATTAGATTTATTAAAAACAATCTAATTGCAATCTGACTTCTGAAGCTGGTTAAAAAAAAGAATAGTACTAATTTGGTGGATACTGTTAAAAACAGGAAACAAACAATATTCAATATTTTATCACATGATATCCTTTCAGCTTAAAGAAAAGCTGCTCCTAAACAAACTATTTTGTCACTACGTTATCACAGTTGGAGTGTTTAGAAGCAATTGAGCTGCCTCAACAGTCTTTTGCAGTCAATATCAAATCCAACACAAATGTGGCTCTATGAAGTTCAGCAATTCTTGGTACAATATTCATTGAAAGACTTGTAGATCCCAGCTGATACTTTTAAATTTTTAATTATGCACTATATTCTTTATTGAGATTTTTCCTTCATTTTCTACAAAATGTCAATTTTCTGAGCTATGCCCTGGGATATCAACTACCATGCACTAAATCCCATTAGTGTTTAGGGTTCCATGTGTCACACAAAGTTCAAGGAAAAGGAAAAGGGAGAGAACTTATATTTAATAAAAATGTAATATATGTATGAATAAAAATGCCATAATGTAACACAGTATTAACCTAGCATTAATACACGATCTTGAATTTGATATGTATGTTTCAATTATCAGAGATTATTAATGTTCACATATTCTGAATAAATTAAATAGTTTTTTCTTAAAATAGTGGTGTGAATTTCTCTATTCTGCTATGAAATGCATGAGAATAACAAAAAGGCATGCATAGTTATTTTGACAACAAATTTTATAAAGTGATCTACAAATCTAAGACTTCCTATTTTTATGTATTTTAAATTTTGTCTTTAACATTTTATTTTAATTGTGTGTCTTTTGGGATAAAATGTGCATTTTTTGGTAACTAAATACACACATTCCTTTCTACCATTCATCTTACATAATTCTACAAACTGTAAAAATATATAGTAAAAAAGTATGTCGGTCTTCCTTTGCCCTGCTCCCATTTCTTTCTTGCCTCATATTAGGGATTTCTTCCACGACCATATCTGTGGTACATTCTCCAATCAGTGATGTTTCATGACCTTGGACTTGAGAGTTCAGAAGTACAAACAAAAATTAATCACTATTTATTCATTTAAAAAATCAAGTATTATTTTCATGTTGATGAAAAGGTAACTCAAATATAAACAGAGCAGCATAGACATGCAAACAATTCACATGAAATCGTGCAATTATGTGGTATTTATTCTCAAGGTTAATATTGATTCTCACAATATTAGGTCTCTTGGTAAAAGAGTTCTCCGGGAACATTTTTTGGTGTTAATACAATATTTTAAAGTTTAAAATTATGTTTTTCAGAATTTACTATATTTTTGTCTTGCTAAAAACTCCTTTCAGTATATTTAAATATATAAGTGAAAAACAGAATTTAACTATACTAATCTTTTGTTGTTTGTTCTTTAGAAAAGGCCTCAATACATTTCTGTTGCTGTCCTGGATCTAATTAGACAGGCAAGCTGGGTAAAATTCATAGAGATCCAATTCTCTCTGTTTTTTATGTGCTTGTGTTAAATAAATGTGTTATATTACATCATGTCCAAATTTTTAAGTACAAAATAATGATATTGAAACATTGGATTGACAGCTATACTATTTCCATCTCATAACTATTGTGAATGCAGTATCAATAAGGATGGAACAACAATTATCCATGTAGTAATGTATAGTCTTCTGGATATATTTGTAAGAGTTGTACAGCTAGATCACATGGTAGATCTATTTACAGGTTTTGAGGGATGAAAATGTGATACATTTAAAAAATAAAATGTTATTCCAACTGTTAAGTAAATTAAAATTATGAAATATCCAAGTAAATGGGCAGACCTGGAAATAGTCACTCTGAGTGAGGTAACACAGACTTAGAAAGACAAACTTCAATTTTCTTTCATTTGTGGATGTTAGCTTTTAAGTTTTAATTCTGTATGTCTCATTTCAAATGCTCATAGAAATTATAAAACTAATATGAGAATGTGAGGTATCAGAGGGTCTTTCAAGAGAAGGAAGTTAGAATACAGTGTTATAAATTAGGGATCTTTCAGAAATGAAAATATTAAAGATGGATAGAGATATGAGGAAAAGTAGAGAAGCGAATGTACATAGATATAACTAACATTAAAAGTCTTTTGAAAAATCCATATGGAAACCTACTACGGGTGCTCCCTGAAATCTACAGTTCTACATATGTAAAAGAGGTTAAAAGAGAGTACCATATAATGGGGGGTAGCACCACAGCTTGACATGTTATCAAATAAAAACCAGAGAACTAGCAATGGGTTATCAATTGTAGAATTGTTGCCTAATGGGGTTTTGTAGGTCCCCAAATATTGCAAGATTTTGCCACTGTTCTTGATTAGACCTTACAGGAAGACTCAATTTCTGAAGTGAACACAGGTTTGAGTTATTAATATGGAGAAACTGAGCAGGTATGTACCTGGAAGCTACATGCCTACCTGAAGGCTTTCTTGGTGTTAAGCATGGTACTGGAGTAGAATTCTCACCTCGAAGTGAATTCTTGAAGTTACAATATCCACCTGTTTGGCAAGATATTCAAATGTAAGCTAAGCAATACTAGCATGAATATGAGTTGACTAAGAAAGTTATTTCTGACTGTATTTAAGGTCTGTCCCATGAAATACCAAGTATAGATATTGGGTCCAAGTTCCTATGGATAGGTCTTTTCCCTAGGAGTAAATATTCTACCATCAGTATTCTGCCCAAGGAACTCAGTATTAAAATTACTCCTAAATAATTATTGTTATACCCATGGCTTAATAAATTTATCAGCATTCTTCCAGCAGAGAGTGATTAAAAAGAAACCCATAACTAGTCACAGTGCAGAGGTTAAGAGTCGGTGTTCTTAGCTCCATGTGGAATTTCCATGTCACCCTTCTTTTGTAAAACTTCAGTCATCTTTTCTGAATAAAAGACAGAGAGATTAAAAGTGTCAGAAACGGTGAACAAGTTTAAGAAAGCATTGATTTTCTGACACAATAGGGCAGATTAGCATATGAACTTATTGCAATTGTAACATCATACATTAGTACTACAAAAGTTCAAACCAGGCAAAATCCAATCATGAGAAGAGTAAGCATGTAGTCCCACCCTAAAATGAGGAGCTATTGGCTTGTGATTGCTGTTGGGAAAGGTTTTCTGAACTGATGTAACCTCTAGTATATGGGCCCAGCATAAGGTAGGTCACCACCCAAGAGTAGTTGGTTAACTCAATGAATTTTTCAGGGATCAGGAGGGACAGAGAAGACATGAAGTTGGGTGGTTAAGAAGTTGGAGTGTATTTGGAGGGAATTTTGAGATAAAGGGTAAAATCAAAATATATCAGATAAAACTCTCGAAAAATAAAAGTTTTTTAAAAATGCACTTCAAAACAGTCTCTGACAGTGAGAGACTCTGCTCATTTCTCAGGATTATTTTGTTCTTTTCATTTTGAGTTAGAGCACTGAAATGACTGATAGAACAAATGTGTATAGTTTCATTTTCTTCCATCCAACAACTCTCAGTGATCCGTACACACTGACCTTAGTAGAACAACATTCATAACCTGACATCTGGTTCAAAAAGTGATTATGAGAGATTTAGGAAATTTTCCTTCCAAAGATAGATGTTCCTAAAAATAATCAATAACAATAATTTAAAACTACAATACAATAATTCCTTTAAAACTATAAAAAATAACTGACAATAATGTCCTTTTAATTAATGTTCAATATATACTGACAAATTTCTGAGTATCAATATCAAACAAGAGAAGTCTAGCAGCCAGGGATCTTAACTGCTAAGACACTTTTCTAGTCCTATATTCCTATTTTTAATCTATTGAGTTCTTAAAAAAAGAGAATTTATCTTTAAATCTTGATCAATAAGCATATTTGAATAAGTAATAATAATAATGAAATCTGTGGATTCCTTGTTATTTACTGTGAGCAGACACCATGACCAAGGCAACTCCTATAAAAGAAAACATTTAATTGGGGATAACATAGAGTTTCAGATGTTCAGTCCATTATCATCATGGTGGGAAGCATGACATCATGCATGCAGACTTGGTACAGGAGGAGGACTGAGAATTATACCTCTTAATACACAGAGAACAGAAGGGGACTCTGTGTATGTGTTTCACACTGGGCATAGCTTGAGGATTTCAGTCCTCAAAACCTCCTCAGTGACACAGTTCTTCTAACAAAGCCATACCACTTCCAATAGAGCTACACATCCTAATAGTTCCACTCTATGGCCAAGCATTCAAGCAAATGAGACCATGAGGCCATACCTTTTAAAACCAGTACATATTTCTTTACTTGAATGTTTCTTTGTAGAAGTAAGACACTTACAATGAGATAGAAGTCTTCCTTCAATGTCTGTTCTAAGAGTAATGAATTCTCAGCTTTCTCTTTGTAGAATTACAACTTGAAATACTCATGGTCTGATAAATTCCATTTCAATCTCTATTACAAACTTCAATTTCATTAAAATTGAAAATAATGAATAAGGACATAAAGTTAGAAATTTTGTGGATTGGTTGTCTTTGGCCATCTTCTCAACTGAGAAAATTTGATTCACTTATATCATCAAAATAAAACCAACCACTGGAAATCAAACATTTAATTATATATCAGGTCCTATTACTGTCTCCATTTTCTGCATTTGTTTTCTAATTTTAAATAATACTCTAAAGCATATTCTATGTATATTTAGTTTTCAAAAGCTCATATAAATCCTCCCAGTAGTCAGCTCTGCTAATAATGATTTATAGTTCATTCACTATTAAATTTCATAACTGAGTATCCTACAGTTAAGTGATTTTCCTGTCTCGTGAAGTGACAATATTTAAATTATTAATTATACTATTTTGCACTAAACCCAGGAAATCTCCCTTTATAATTTAATACCCCCAAAATATAAGCCTGTAGTTCTAATGCCTTTGATATTTTTATTTTGACATTGTCTCTCAAGTATTGGTCTTGTCATTTGACGAATTATTACACATTTTCTTCATTAATAAAATTGGTCTGAAAGTGATGTTTTTCCACCATTGTTATTCCTCTTTCTTGTTACTACTTAGATGATTTTCTATTTTTATGAAGAACAAAATATGTCATTGAACAAAAACAACAAGATCAATTTTATATTTACAAAGTTTTATTGGAGAAGGATCTTGTGCACTGTGTTTTCAGATGCTGCTTTCAGTGCCCTGATAGCTGGTTACTGCCCACCTGGGGCATTCTTATGAATATTGAACTATCTTCTGTATTCATGTCATGTAAGGAATGCTCCCCATTATGCCTGATTGGTTAATAAAAGTTTCTAACACTCTGTAGTTAGCAATCAGAGAATCAGAAAGAGACTTGGAACTGGGTGGTGGGTCTCAGAGGAGACCACAGACAGATAGAGAGAGACAGAGAACAAGATGGGGAGGAAGAAGGAGTTGCCATGGGGTAGCGAGGACTGTGAACATGAGGCCAAGAGCTGCTTGACCTGAAGACTGGCCGGATGGAGCCACCCAGAAGTTGACAGATTGCGAAATGATGGGCATTCATCTGGATTTTCAAGGGTGGTACGATTATTATAGCTCAGAACCTGCCTGATAAATGTCTATGGTTTAATAATAAAATACACTGTTTCTGTGTGGTTTACTCAGGAACCAGAGAGTTTTAAGTATAGTAACACCCCCCCAAGAATAATTAATTCTCACTACATACAAAGTTTAGTATGGATTATTCCGGAAATTTGAACTTAAATTTCACAAAGTTCTTCAGTGAAAATATTTGTTTATTGAAAAAAACTTGAATAATGAAAATATGCCATTTTATGCTACATCTCCAACAAAGAAATATTCTTCTTTTACTTTTGTACTCACAATCTAAGGACAACTTTTTCTCTTTTTTCAAAATCTTCTATATACTCTTATTTGCTGTCCTGCAAATTCCAGGCCTCTTTTTTTTTTTAACTAATTGCTATTGCCTATATATATGTGTAGATATATGTAAATATGCCTCTAAATATAACCTGCTTAGCCTATGTAATATTACTTATGTGTGTATTTTTAGATATAGTCATTTGGGACTGGACAATAAATTGGTGTGCTCATTTTCTAGGTACCAGCTTTCCTCAGTTCCCTATACTTCATTGTGTAGTGTTGAACCCTCGTGGACTTCGATCTGTCATTTTTTACATGTATTTGTTGTATCTGTATTTATTGTATCTATATTTACATGTATCTGTATTTATTGACCTGGTCTACTTCTCAAATGGAAGTTTGAATTGGGGGGGGGTTCTTTTTCTTGGGGTCAATAGCAGCATTAAATTTTTCATAGAATTGCAAAAAGTGGTTCATTTCCTCTGCTTATAGATGCAATTTTTTCCTCTAATTTTTTCATAATTGCACTAGAAGGTTCAGTTACTCTACCTATAGAAATACATTTTCTTCTATTTTCCATAGAATTACACTAGAAGATTTGTACCCTCCACTTATAGATGTGAATATTTTCTTGATATTTGTAAATTTCCCAGTGATAGTTCATTTTCATTACCATGACAGAGTCCTGAAATCAGACCTTATTTCCAAAGAAATTTACTTGGCTATTGTTTCTGGAGACATAGAGGCATATCATTAACACTTCATCAAATACAGATGTAGGTTTTTTAGCGATATCATATCATGGTGAATTCCAAAGTAGAATATGTGATCATACCAGAAAAAAGAAAGTCAGAGAATGTATGACTGAGCACTCGCTTTCACATGTACTTGATCCTATAGGAGCTTAGGACTCATATGAAAATCTGAAGTTGATCTGATTGTAACTTTTCTAAAGATGTGCTGATAGAATTAGGTAGGCTATGCTTCTTAAATGTATATCTTTATAGCATTGGCAAACTGAGAACTATTTTCCTAATGTATGAAGCTGATAGAGGGTAGAAGAATACTAGGGTTCACATGTAAACTAGATTCCCTGTTATAATTAGTTTATTACCAGCTTGACAAAAATTAGAGCTATCTGTGAAGAAGAATCTCAGTTGACAAGTTGTTTCCATCAGATTCACTGTACATAAATCTTGGGCCATTTTCTTCATTAATTGTTGATGTGAGAAGGCCCAGACACTGGATGCCTCCAGTTCTGAGAAGCCGGCCCTGAGTTGTATAGGAAAGCAGACTGGGAACCACAGGACTAAGGAAACTGATGAAACTAGTAAGCTGTAGTCTTCCATGGCCAATGTTTCAGTCCCTGCCTCCAGGTTTCTGTTCTGAATTCCTAACTTGATTTCTCCCAGTTATAGACTATATTATAGAATTATAAGCAAAGTAAATCCTTTCCTTCCCTACTTGCTTTTGGTAATGGTGTTTTATCACTGCAATAGAAATCCTAACTAAGACAAAGCTCAATCTAACTAATTGCTTTCTCAGAGGTAACGATCAAGATATTATTTACCAAAGTGATACAGCCTTTTGTTATATAATCATGAACGCATGTGTTCTTCTTATATTGATATTGATACTTCTGTTTATTTGAAACTTGTTCCAGGCATTGCATTGAATAAAATAAAATTCTTCTTGATTTGAATACCAGGATACCATAAATGTACCCAAGTAGAAAAAATTCTTCTTAATCATCTTCAAATTCTTCATTTGCTTTGTACTGATATTATTATCAAATTAAATATATGCTTCAAAGAAAGTTTACTTTTATTAAAAGCATCCACAATAATAATATAAGCAGAACCACGTTATTCTTTCCTCCATATAGTTTAACTATATTTACTTGCTTTTTATTGATCTTTTCTTTTACTTCACCAATTGTTTAATTTATGTATTTATACTCCAACTAACTCCCATTATCCGTATAAAACTAGTATGTGGTGCTTTGTCAAGATCCCACTAAGTAATAGTGAAATTATCTTCTCACTTGATTTCTCCATTTTCCCCCTAACTCTTAAATTATCTTCTTGTAATGCCTAAAAACATAGGGATTTTGTATGTGTTGTCTTTTTCATAATGGGAGATGAAACTAACACCTAGGAGAAAACAACAGTCTGCTGTCCATGATCAATAGTTTACATGTTGCCATGTGGGACAACTTTACCATTATTTTATTTTATTTTTTTAGAAATTCACACATACATCATACATCTACAACAGTCCTGCCCCTCACTTTCATGCTCAACTCAACCAGTACCCCACTACCATCTCAAATTTATGACTTTTTCCTTCATTATTACTGTGTGTGCATGTGTGTGTGTGTGTATGTGTGTGTGTGTGTGTGTGTAGACAGATATACAACCTACTTAGTCCATGTAACATTGTTTGTTATACATGTGTTCCAGACTCATAACTTAGTACTTCAAAAGATACATGGGAAGAAACTGATTCTTCTCATATCAGTAACCATTGTCCATCTGTAAGTCAATGAAATCTAAGTAGGCAGAGGAAGTTGAGGGCTCTCTGGACTTCTTAGGAAACCATAAGGACTCAAACTTCCTAATACCATAATCTCAGTTTTAGAATTTGAATATATGAGTTTAAAGAACATACTCATTCAGATCATGTAAATGACTGTAGCATTATGTATGATTTGCATTTATTCCTCAATTTTTATACTTTTCTTATAAATGCCAGTATGATAGCCTGAACCTTAAATCCCAACATGCATTTTCAAAAGGTATCTTCATTTATCACACTCCCCAGTATTTCCACTTTGGTCTATCTCTCATCTATAGCCTTTTATTTGATGACCCTGCAAAGGGTTCAAAGCCAATTTAGTTTGGGATATTGCTTAAGATTTTCTTTCAAGTCTTTTTATCTTGTCATTTCTTATTGTTTAATTTATAAATAATCCCCAAGATATTTTGGGTTCTATTCATTTTTGTTTATCCTCCACTGACATTTCTTGTTGACTTACCTATCTTCATGGCAGTGCACACTTCTTTAGGTAAGGTGTTGTTTATGTAATTTTCCAGGAGGCAACATTCCCTAAAAATTGTATACTGTTGGTGCTTTGAGCAATGCTATTTTTGTTAGAAAGTCTTCACCATCTTCTCTATTTTGAAAAGGACTATAGAAAATCACTAACCCTGATTAGGAATTGAGCCATAACATGGAAGTTTAGAGTCATTATAATCACTCATGGACCTCTTTCTCTATTCCTATTCATTCATGCATCAAAGCATAGAACTTGACATGTTTATTTGTGCTAAGCATTTTGGAAGTATAAATACCAGTTTTGTTTCTGCAATATTGTTGAAATCATAAAATCTCATTTTATGCTTTAGAATTTGCCCTTTTCTGGCATTCTTTTCACACAACTAAATAATTTTTGGGAAAAAATAAAAAGGGGAGCTTTCATTTCTATTTAAAATGTCTTCCCTCTTACTAAAAACTTGACCATCTGTTTCCTTCCTGAGCCTGGCACTTGGTGTTGTCTCCTGTCCAAGCTGTATCTATCCTTGCTGCTTTTATGCCTCATAGCAGTGGACTTCGGCCCTCATTGTTGATCCTCCACTTTATGCCAAATCTAACAGATGTCCTGGGAGAATATGAATCGTAGGAGATATGATCTTTTCCTGTCATTTCCTTTTTTTCCCAGTCCTGGGTTTCTCATTTGTTAGTTTGCTGTTCAGTCAAAATTTTTGCTTTTATTTTTCTAGATAGTCATTTTTTTCACTGGTTCTTAATGTAAGCATTGGTTTTCAATCCATTCATCAAGCAAAATTTGTATGTGCATGTATGTCTTTGGGTAGGTGTTTCCTGAGGTAAACTAATCAGGAAGAATCTCTCACTACAAGAAATTAATAATGGATATCAATGCATTAATGTTAAATATTCGAGTTCATTAATATACATTTTGTTTCACTATTGTTTACAACAGTATTCATAGACTTATCAACTACCTGAAATATTCCACCTGTTCAGGAAGACTTGATGAGAGAAAGAAAGAGAACTCAGCCTCTGAAGAGTCTTTTTTCTAATAGAAATAAGAGAGAAATTATCAGGAAAATAAATGCTTTCCATGTGGAAATATGAGTGGAATAAGTTGCTATAATATTGGAGCAATGTGTTAATTGTAGATGGTTATATTATATGAAATTAATCCTGCATATCCATGCCTGAGGTAGAAAGAGCTTGTATTTATATTTCAGATATGGCCAAGTTAGGGAGCTATCTTGGAGGAAAGTAGGGAGTATCATAAATCATGGTTGACTTTCAGAGCTTAATGAAAGCCCATATTGATGAATACATAGCCCACTTAGAGTACAAGACTCAGATGGCTCCAGATAGATCTGATTTGAAAGCCTCTTTCTTGCTATACATCATCCAGAGTAACAGGAAATACAATGTTACCAAGGGTGGGCAACAATTAAACAGCATTACCCAGTCAAAACCCTTATGAACCACAACAACTACCTGAATAACAAGGTCCTTAAATGTGCCCAAAGTGACAGACTCATGTCACTGGTAACCAACAAGTGTTCAATTGCATTAAAGGCTCACTCAACAGGAAAGAAATCATGCCTGGTTCTGAAAGTTCGATGAACTTCTTGGGACTAGTGAGGATATAACAATTACAAAAGAATCTGAGGTTGTTACATTGCTAGACCAATATATTTTATAAATTAATGCCACAGATAAATGTAGCTAACAACCTTCATCAAAGAAGCCTGTCTTTACAACAAATACAGACCATCAGAGAAAAACACAAACAAACACAATAAAGATATTAATGGATAGTGTGGGGACCAACCCAGGTGGATATGTCTATATCACAGTTTCTGCATCTATGCCTCAGGAAACAGTTGGGAAGCAGGGGAAAAATGGAAACAACTAGAATACCAAGAAGACTAGAATGAATCTAAAATTCTTTAAACAGGGGACATTTTTCCCCTTATAGTCTTGTTCTATGCATAACAAAATATCCCATTCTGAATATGTCTGGATTAAACTGTAATGTTGTTTCCCATTCTTCACTTCAGGCTGGAAGCTAATTGTTTATTCTTATTTTTTTCCAGTTCTTTTTAGGTACGCTATAGTAATAGAAAAGATAGCCATCCACTTTCTGGCTTCCAAGCAAGGGATATTCATTGCTTATATAGCTCCTAAGACTTGAGTTTTGAAATCAGAATGTCAGCATTATGTTCATGTGTGTACTTCTTCTGAGTGGCAGAGCAGGCAGAGTAGGGGATACTTGGTACATTCTCACAGATCAAAATATTGGTAGTATGTAAGTATCTTAGCTCAACTGTTTTTGTCTCCTGAGATAAACCGATGTTGAACCAATCAGCCATCCTTGGTATATAATGAAAACACATGATTAGACAACCAATGTCTACTAAAACTGAACAGAGTCACACATGATTAGTAGAACCTAGTATGTACAGGCCACGGTTTTCAAATTACATTTTGATTGTAAAGAAAAAGACCTATGTAGTTTCTGCATTAAAACCTTACTGAACAGAAAGAGTTTTCCATAGTAGAATTTAGGAGGAATACCAAAACTTCCCATCTTCATCAAGACTGGAAATGCTAATTGATTTGTTATATATACTGCATGATAAAAAAAATTCTACAAAAAAAAAAAAAACAAAAACCACTTGGAGCTTGAAACATAATGACATACTTAATTGCAAGTAAAGGTGAAAATAAAGACAAGGTGCCAGAGATTATGTTGTTGGATGTGGAAAGAAAGAGCCAATTCACATGAATGATATTCAAAACATTTCAAAATTACTATTATTTACAAGACCATATTAAGACTTAAAACAAAACTGACTTAAGAAATATACAAATTTTAAAGGATACCTACTACTCTCCTTGTTATACACATCACTTTTTAAAATTATTGATAACCATAATGTGGTTTTTAGTAAATAGTGTAGCAGTATAACATAATTTAGCTAATTAGGAATGAGGCCACAGTTTCATTAAATCAGACAGACTCAACATACCTGAAATTATAAACTGAGAAAAGAGGACTGGGAAATATTTTTCAAAAAATTAACATAATACTAATCATGTAGGGCAGAAGTGAAAGACACCAAGGTAATGGATTAAATTTTATTATTTGAAAAACCAGTGAAAACTTGTACAACCACTATGGAAATCAGTCTGCATTATCTTAGAAAACTTGGAATATCTTTAACTCAAGACTCAGCCATACCACTTCTGGGTATACATCCAAATGATTCCTCACCAATCCACAAGGACATCTCCTCAACTATGTTCATAGCAGCTTTATTTGTTATAGCTAGAAAGTGGAAATAACCCAGATGTCCCTCAACTGACAAATGGTTAAAAAAGATGTGGTATATCTACACAATACTACTAGACCAACAGAAACAAGGAAATCATGCAATTTTCTGCCAAATGGATGTAACTAGAAAAGCTCATCCTGACTGAGCTAACCCAGACTCAGAAAGATGCACATGGCATCTATTCACTTATAACTGGATTTTAGCCATATAGTACAGGATAAGTATCCTACAACCAACACACCAAAAGGAACAGGAACATAACAAGACTTTGTTACTTGATAGTGGGATACTTTGCCCTAGTGTAGCCGCCATGTAGGGCCCCAGTGCAAGAGGAAGCTCTTAGTCCTCATATGGCTGCTGAACTGAAAGGGGCTGATATGTATAGGACACTATACACTGGAGGAGTAGGATAGGTGGGAGAAGGGGGAGAGGTTGGGAGAGTGAGAGGGTCGGCCCTGGAGGGGTGGAGGGAGGGGACTATGATGGAGATGTAAAATGAAGTAATAAATAAACAGTAAAAAATATCATTGTAAATCTGAGCAATGCTTTCAGTTTTACTCTGACATTGTTTCATTTTAAAAAATGCCTATTTAAACTAATAAATGTATTCTCAGTTTCAAAAGATGATTTCATCTCTAACTTCAATTGGGGCTAAGAAACTCAATGGAAAAGGGAATTATTTATCCAAGACAGGGATGGCCGTCAAAGAGAATGCTGGGCAGGGCTTGTGTTCCCAGGAACAATGACGACCTAATAAATGTAAAATTGTTGTCCACATAAGGACCATTGCTATCCCTACTAGAGTTCTACAATTCCTCAGAGTCAGTAGCTCTTTATTGAATGTGTTTGTTTTTGGTGTTGTGTTGTGGTGCACGTGGTGCTTGATAAGAAGTAAGTACCTTGTATTTTTATCTGCTTCTGTAAAGAGTGACTTTGTCTACCACTCAAGAATACTAAAAGTCTCCATATTTTGAACCTCAGCATATGACTGGATGAAACTTTTGCTTAGAAGAAAATAGTACATATTTTCAATGATAAAGAAATAAATATGCACAGAAGAATATGGAGAATGGTATGATTTCCCCATAATTTCTACTCTTTCTTTTTTAAGACCCACTTCTATTCCACCTTGACCATGCTTCCTTGCTGACTTGCTAGTCTCTCTCTCTTTTCCCCCCAGAAGATTAACTATATACTTCAAGCTTTGATGCCCTTCTGTGCACAGAGTGATTTTTTTCCTTCCCCCCCCCCCCCCCGCCGGCTCTGTCATCAGAACACCATGTACCAGCTTGGGGATGCTTCTTCTACTTGCAGTCAAGGATATGAAGACATAATGAGCACAGCCAAGTCTATCCACTGCCAAATTGCAGACTCCTGAGTGAGATACAAGTGACTGTGATTGAATCCAGAGAAACTCTTGTTTGCAAAAGAGAAGATTTTTATTATGGACCTCTATTTCTTATTTTATTTTACTGTCATATTACCCTGCATCTTCTTGTTTGTTTTGGGTCTAGTTCTTAATCAGATTAAAATTTTTTCCTTTGTTTTTCTTTTTCTTAGATTAACTACATCATTCATCAGACTGTACATGCAAGTCCTCCATGTCCTATTCTTCTCATTATGTGCCGAAAGTAGTCTATTGTACCATGACTAATGCAGAGAATTTATGCAAAATATTTCTGGAAGAAATAAGTAATTTAGGGTACCCTTTTAATATTATATGGATATATCAAATATATAAGCACAAAAGGCTTATATATTCAAACATATGTGTAATTTTACAATTAGAAATACTCACCATGTTTCAAATTCAATTTGATCTAAAATTGGATCCATTTATACCTCACTTCAATGTACCTGGTGCCAATTTTGTACCAGAAGTGTCTTGCTGCAACTGTTATAAATTAACTTCACATAAACACAAAATATTCTAAAAGTTTAAACTTTTATTTCATTGCCTTTACTCCAGCTATAAAGCTAGAGAATGGCTCTTTCTCTGTGTCTCTCCAAATGCTTTTTAAGAATTTTTTTAAGGACGTAAGTTTTGTACAAGTTGATAAGTATGGGTCTAATTTCATTCTTTTACAAGTGGACATCCAGTTGAATCAGCACCGTTTGTTGAAGTTGCTGTCCTTTTTCCATTGTACCATTTTGGCTTCTTTCCAGACACACTAAATCTACTAGAAGAGAAAGTGGGAAAAACCCTCAAACTCATTGGCGCAGGTGACAACTTCTTGAACAGAACACCATCAGCTCAGTATGTCCCACAATATTCACCTTTGTCCACTCATTCTGCTTCAAATGTTCATTGTATTGACTCCTTGGTCTGGTTCAAGGGCCCTGGTTTCTGCTACTCCATCAGTACGGGAACTCCTTTCAGATATGCCATAACTGTCCTGTGTCTTGGAGATCCTGAAGTCCTGGACTGTGGAAATGACCTCTTCTTGCACTCCAGCAGTTTATCCGTGGGGTAGATGTTGTGGTGGACCAACTCAAAGCCCTGGTTCTGGACCTACAACCAACACTTGCATAGCTAGTTCTACTATGGAAAGGTGCTGGGCCTGCTCTCCCAAGTGCTGCAGCATGTGAGGAGCAGGGACGGCTGTCCTGATCTTGTGACCCCATCTGGGCCAGATCTCCTGTCGGCCAATGGTGCTGAGGGCAAAAAGGACAGGAGGGAATCTCTCCCTAGTCTACACCACCACATAACAGACCAAAGGCAGGGCTGACTCTCCCACACTCACTCCCTCAGGGCTGGCTCACCCACACCCCCCATATCCAAGACCAGCTGTTGTGTCAGAGCCTGCTCTCCTGAGTGGTGCAATATGTGAGGGACAGGGACAGCTCTCCTGCTCTTGTTACCCCATCTGGGCCATATCTCCTCTTGCTGGTCTTGTTGTTATCTCGGGTTACTCCATGGAGCCAAAGTGGAGTTGGTATCTACCTTGCTCCTTTTTTTTTCCTTCCAGGAATGTTAGGCTACTATTCATTCAGATGTTCATAGGTCAGAACTGAATGTAGGTATAGCCTCTCTCCTCTCTGCCACCTATTGATGCACAGGTGGCATAGCAGTCACATGAGCAATGCCTCTAGGGGCAACTTAATGAATACTTTTTAATCATTTATAAATTTAGAAAAAGTTTTGGAGAAAACAAATAATATTATGTACTGATAAAGTTATTCAATTTATTTCAAATCACTGAAACATTCACACTTATGAAATTATTTCAATAAAGTTTATATAATGACATAAAGTGTTCCTTTTTAAGCTCATAACATATCTATTTGGATAGGTGTCTTATGAATTTTAATGGATTATTTAGCTTTCATATCTTCAGTGACTATTAATTATGTAGGTTTTTAATTAAAAGTAAATTAGTACTATTCCAAAAAGGCAAAGAATGCCTTAAAACAAAATTGGTTTTATAAAATATGCATAACTTCTGTTTGTTAAATATATTCACATATCTGTGTGTTTATAAGTATAATCAATCATTTTGCCAACTTTTATCTTTGTGAATTTTCTCAAAAGAGCTTAGTCAATTGAAAAATAATGAGCTGTGTATTTATAAGTGACTCAAATTGACAAAAATATGTACTGCTTAAGAGTCTTCAATGAAAATAATTACAGGAAAAGCAACTGTAGATCAAATGACCTATGGTACCTTCAATCAGTAATCTGTAGCTGCTAGAAGCAAATCAACAGAATAGACATGAAATATTGACATGAGATTAGAGAATTTTGAAGATGTAAGCATCACTATTAAATTGAAGTTTAAATCTAAATATAGAAGCATATGTTAAATGACTTTTTGTGAAAATATATTAATTTACTCTCAAGAAGTCTCTATGTAACAGAAAGGTAAACTTAGAAAATAAATCTATATTTTAGGCATTTATTTTTAATAACTATAATATACCATTAATACTGGTCATTCCAATATTCATTTTAGAGAGATTTCAAGTTGCCATTTTATCTGTTTACTAATTGAGTAATATTTTTTTTTAATTTTCTATACTGACCTGTGTTTACTGCAGAAAGCAGGATCCCCCTTGGATAAGTATGCTACTCTTGTGAATGACTTTTTCTTTCTTTCTTTCTTTCTTTCTTTCTTTCTTTCTTTCTTTCTTTCTTTTCTTTTCCTTTTTTTTCATTCTGAGAATCTCTTAGGATTCTTGTCATTTTCATCTTTTTTTAATAATTTATTTTTTATTTCTTTAAGTTACATCTCAATCACAATCCCCTCCCTACTCCTCTCTCCAGTCCCACCCTTCCACCCCCCTCCCCCCCC
>CAJQZJ010031536.1:1624203-1682976 GCA_907164525.1 Lophiomys imhausi
GTATTTCTTTTTTCCCCCCAACAGCTCTCCCTTTCAGTCCAAAAAATTGGTTCATTTTCTTATAACTATAAACACAATACAAAACAACAGAAATAAATAGTCCACAATTATAAGAGTTATATGGCTTAGCATACATTCCCAATGTCCAGTCCATATGTATTTGGCACCTGACTTTAACATTCTACTATCCCTGTTTTTAATGCAGGAATCTGTGTGTGTGTGTGTGTGTGTGTCTGGTTTTTGTTTGTGTAGTGTGTGTTTATGTGTGTGTGTGTCTTTGTGCCCTGGTTTGTGTGAATATGTTGTGTGTATCTCTATGTCTTTGGTGTAGGTGAGTGTGAAAGTGTGTGTGTGTGTGTGTGTGTGTGTGTGTGTGTGTGTGTATGAGTGTGAGTCTGTGTCTGTCTCCATGGTATGTTTGTTTGTGTGTTCATGTGTGTATCTGTCTGCAATATGTGTTTGTGTGTCTGTCTCAGTCTGAGTTGGTGTCTGTGTCCCTGGGGTATGTATGTCTCTGTGTTTGTGTTTGTGTGTGTGTGTATTCTTTTAATAGCATACCATTTTGAAAAATCTTCTGGAAGTTTTAGCCCTTTCCTCAGAAATATTACCACCTGCTATAAGCATATACATTAAATTTCAGTGAAATCATCATAACATTCCATGTACTTTGTGTGTCATTAGATGAAGCTTAGATGGTGCAGGGTCTGTTGCTCTTTAGATTTAAACAGGCACATGCATTATTATCAAGTTTGAAGTTGTACTCAAGTACAGGGATTCTTGTGATGATACTGAATTTTTTAGTTTATGATATTTATATAAAAATAGAGTGGATCAAATGAAATATGCAATGAAAACTGTCAGGATTTAGAGATTTAGCTAATATTGAAAAGTATTTATTAGGAAAGTTGATGATCAAAGATTGGAAGTGTATTCACAGTAACATTGACAATGAGCTGTAATGCAGAATATGGTAAATGAAGAAGTTAGGGGACCTAAGCATGGATTTCCAAACTGATATGATCTGTACCTTTTTCAATCTTTGTGTCTCTTTCTAAGTCATTTCTGGGAACTTCAAACATCAGACTGCATCTATAATACTTCCACCTCCACACACATACACATAAATATGTATGCATACACACACATATGTATATATATACACATATATAGTATATTTTACATTTTCCATATGTACATGTGACCAATACTACAACATGCTATTGCAAATTCTATGTGGGAGGTAATCCCTAGAGGACACTGCTTCTCTGTCTCTTAGAAGTTGATCCCTGGAATATTACTCAGCTATCAGAAACAATGAAACTATGCAACTTGCAGCCAAATGGATGGAACTAGAGAAGCTCATCCTGAGTGAGCTAAGCCAGACTCAGAAGGATGCACATGGCATCTATTCACTTATAGTAGGATTTTATTTATATAGTACAGGATATCTGTACTACAACCAACACACCAAAGGGAACATGGACATATACTTTTTTTTTCTTTTTTTCTTTCATTTGTTGTTATTGTTGTTAGTTTTTGTTGGTTTGTTTGTTTGTTGGTCTGTTTTTTAGTTTTCCCTCCCAAGCAATGAGACACTTTTCACTGGTGGTACTGCCTTGTAGGCCCACAGTGTATGAAGAGGCTCTTGGCCCTCATATGACATCTGAACTGGGGCGAGGGACTGTTATGTGGGGTCACTCCACTCCAGAGGAGCAAGATGAAAGGTTTAGGGGGTAGAGGATGGGAGGGTGGTGCTTGGAAGGGGGGAAAGAGGACAATATAATGGAGATGTAACCTGAAGCAACCAATAAATAAACTCATTAAATAAAAAAGCAGGTAACAGGTTTAAAACACTGTAAATAAATTAAAGGTTACAGCTGTTCAACCTGGTTTTATAAACCACCAAGAGTTGAAAAAAACTTAGAGCTAAGGTAAAATACATGAAATGCGTGTTGTTAGCCCATATCTTTAACTTCAGCAGAGACAGGAGGAGCACTATAGAGTTAGTTGTCTTATAAATTCTAGAGTTACAAGGAACAGGGTGGTGATGGTGCACACCCTTAATCCCATCATTCGAGAAGAATACACCCTTAATCCCAACACACTAGAGACAGAAACAGGCAGATGCCAGAGCTCAAGGCCAGCCTGATACAAAGCAAGCTCTACATAGGGAAAAACTTCAATCCAGGGGTGGGGGAGCACATCTTTAATCCCTTCAGTTGGGAACCACAGGTCTTGATCCCAATACTTAGTATGCAGAGACAGGCACATAGGATCTGGAAGGATTTAAGTTTAAAAGCTACATACAAAAGTTATGCTCAATGTAAACAAATTGTCCTTTGAGATCTCAAAATATATACACTAAAGGTTTGTTTAGCTCCAGAATAACAAAATGATTTCTTCTTAAATCCAGATTGAAAGATAATACTTTTTATATATTGTCAAAAAACCAAATTTGTTCCAGGAAAAAAATTACCTGACACCCCCACCCCCCATAAAAAAGGTAATTGCCCCATGAGTTAGGATTAGAGCAGGGCTCTGTTCTTATCTTTCCAGGAGACTTAAAGCATCCATTCAAGGAATCCAGGGACAACTGGACAAGGGAAACCTCAGCAGAAAACAGATCAGACACCGAAGAAGACGAGCGGCCCAGATGATCCAGCCTTGCAGACTCCTTCAATAGCTGTTTCCTCAAAAGTCTACAACCACAACTCAAAATCACTAAGATCTTTCAGCTCCACAGACTGCTCCAGCCAGAACTTCCATAAAGGCCTGAAGATCAGCTTCTGTCTACAAACTTCTTAGGACATCTAAATAGCTGAGCACAAAAGGACTGAACATCAAATGATTCTATTAACATTTTTAACCATTTTTCCATCCCTATTTGGGCCTCAAACAGGTTTACTACGTCCCAAATCAGCAGGAAGTCATTTATGAGTGCAACGTCCCAGGCCCAGAAGGTGGGGAGGGTGTTTCCCCCGTTTGGTTATTCGATGGATAACAGAAAATTTTGTCATTTAGGGGAAGAGACTACAAGCTGTTAAATGGCCTTGGTAAATGGGTTTTGGAGGTTAGACCTAGGGACTTCTCTCTTTTTCCTTTCTTTTCCTTCTTTCTCTCCTATGTAAGAGTGAATAGACTTGAGAAAAAATGGGACATAGACATAGTATAGAAAAGATCAAGAAAAAAGGACAGATTATCGAATAAGCCCTTATACCTTTGTATATTGATACAAAATTAATACTATATTAGGCTAAATTGGTATTGATCATTGTATATTAATGCAAAATTAAGTTTGTATTGGACTACATCGGTACTGATCTCAGTATATTGATACAAAATTAAGAGTATATTTGGCCACATTGGTATTGATCTTTGTATATTGTTACAAAATTAAGGTTAACATTTCTTAAAGGTATTGTACCTAGTACTTAAAAAGGAAATGTGAAGTTTTGGACTTTGCTACCAACCATCATAAACTGTTTAGGAAAATTAAGAAATACAAACTAACAGTCATGCAAGAGTGTCATTTTGTTAGTTACTATGACAGTCTATCACAGTTATTTTCTAAGCTACTCAGAAATCAAGTTGTTAAGAGACAGCAACATTTGCTTATCTAAACATAAGAGATAGACAGGGTGTCTTCAAAAACCCCAAGAGATCTGCAGAGTATGGCATTCAAAGATGTTTTCTTAAATTAAGATTTTTTTGATATCGAGACATGCCAGCTCCTGACAGCATCCCCTATTCCACTCCAAGTAGAAGATGAGCATCAAAGAATCTCCAGTATAAGATGGTTGAATTAGTGGCAAGCCTATCTCTTGGAAAAAAACAAAACAAAACAAAACAAACAAAAAAAAACAAAAAAACATGCTTCAAATGTAGACAGACTGCTGTCCAAAAAGGACAAAACTTGGAAGCAGGTAACTCGACAGCCTAGCTCTGCCAAGACAGTGTAGGTAAGTCCTTCATAATTCCTGTTCTACAATCAATGTCTGTCAAAGAAATGGGTCCAAACAGCTGAAGATTGATGCTGTAATGTATGGGGAGAAAATGGGAACTGTCGAGGCAGCCACGGATATGTCATTTCTTAGTTTTGGAAGCTGCTGTCCCTGCACTTCCTATATAATCAGATATATTTATCCCTCTCAGATGTCTGAGGTGGTTGAATAGATAGTTAGAGTCTCATAGTTAAATTTTGAATTGTTTAGGAATCAAGGGGGCGTTCTGGATCTAAGAAGAAGTTTTGAAAATTGTGATGCAAGTTAGTATGAAAGCTGAGTTAGATAGAGAACTTTAAACTCATGGAGATAGATAGTAGAATGTTAAAGTCAGGGGCCAAATACATATGGACTGGACATTGAGAATGTATGCTAAGCCATATAACTCTCAGAATTGTGGCCTATTTATTTCAGTTGTTTTGTACTGTATTCATTGTTATAAGAGAAATAACCATTTTTTGGACTGAAAAAAATAGTTATGCATTCGGGGGGAAGGGTGAGAGGGTAAGATGGTGGGACTGGGAGGGGTGGAGGAAGAGGGCTGTGATGGAGATGTAACTTGAAGTAATAAATAAACATTAAAAAAACAAAAGAAGTTGATCCCTTCTCACTCATCATATAGGGGTTAGTGTGTGGAGAATTTCCTCTTGTCCACATTAGCATGTCAACAGATGTTATATTATGCTGATCTTGTTTAGATAACCACATTGTTTAGTTTTCATAAGTTCCTTTTCTTGTAATGTCTACAGGATACCAGAAAGTAAAAGGTGTCCTGGTCACTGGCTCTTAAAGCCCTTCTGTCCTCTCTTCTGTACTTTTTCTTTGCCTTTGGTATGCAAGTTTTGCCACAGATGCCACAGAAGTTGAGTTTATGTACCCCACAATCACTTATTCCTCACATTTTGGCCAGTTCGGGATCTCTTTGATAGTAGTCATCTTTTGCAAAAACAACAAGCTATGACACTTGGAAATTGAGATATAAAATATGTTAAATCTCTGTGGGTTATTTTTCCCTTCTTTATATTCTGTAAGGTAACAAAACAAGTGTGACGGAACTACAATATCCATGCATTTTATTCATTTCCAAATCGAGATCTAATGAGGCAGTTAGTCTGTAACCAAAGTATGTGTACATGAATGCATGCTTTCTCAAACAGCATATTTTATAGTTTTAGACATATTTTGGGACTCTTTTATTTTTCAAGTATACACAATGATATTATAGTTATTTCCTCAAGTTTCTAAGATAAGTAGCACCACAGTGTGTTAAGTAAGGCTTTTATTGATATGACAACAACAACTCTTATAATTGGGGATTGCTTTCAGATTCAAAGGTTTAGTACATTATCATCACGGTGGGAAGCATGGCAGTTCACAGGAAGACTTGTTGCTGGAGAGGTAGTTGAAAGTAGTAAATTTGGATCAGTAGACAGAAGAACTAAAGTGACACCAGGTGTACCTTGAGCTTTTAAAACCCAGCATCCCACCCCAGCAAAGTATTTCCTCCAACGGGCCCACAACTACCTCCACAGGGCCACCCCTTTTAATCTCTGCCAAGTAGCATCACTCACTAATGACCAAGTATCCAAATTCATGAGCCTATGGCTGGTATCCATATTCAAACCACTTCATGCACCATATCTTTCTACATGTGTTATATTTATTAGTTATAGTTCATATACACATATTCCTTTTTGATGAAATCTGCTTGATCTGCTTGGAAGCCTCCTGTTTTATTGAAAGAGGTAGAGTTGGTTTAAGGAAGGAAAAATAAATAAGACTGTACCCCTTAAAGCTGATCTATGAGGCAGGAAGAGTATACTGATGGGTGGAATAGACTCATCAGGGTAGCTAGCAAGTGGAACAAGATCAGAAAATGAGTCTCCAAGTTGTCCTAGGAAAGAAGGGTATATGTAACTGAGGTGGAGACTCAGGAGTAGACAGCTAGGTGGGATTCAGAGAGAAATTGCCACTTTAACAACACATCTTAATCTCAAATTTAAAAACACAAGAAAGTGCTCATATTTCTCCCTTGAGTGCCATTCTCTTTCATGGCTTTGAAATTTTGTTTCGTTTATGTACTTATTAAAAGGTTTTCTAAGTTAATGTGGTCCAAGTTAGTGCTTTCAAACTGAATGGAAAAATAGAAGAAAATTAATTGTTCTTGTTAAGAATTTTGTATGTTTTGTTGGCTTCTTAGACTCCAAAATTGAGAATGATTTTAATAAGTTAGCATTTACCAAGATGTTTTCAGAATAATACATTTCACTGTGATCAGCATTCAGGTAACACACACAAATTTTTAATTTCAAGTTAACAAAGATGTATGTCATCTACTTTGGAATTTGTTTTCTTCTTGTTAAAATCTTGGTTTCATTTAGCATGAATGTATTATATTATGATTCTTGTGGTTTTTATGTCTTGATTATATAACACTACAAATGTTTGGTTATTTTATCCCCTTGAAAAATTGATAGCATTTTATCCTAAGGGAATGTGAATTTATTCATTTTGATGTACATATAATTACTACAACCTCTAGGTAAGAGGAGTCATTGATTTACTAGATGTCGAGTGAATAAACGACATGTTTTTAAAATAAATTCATAAATCTATTTTATATATTACTGCTAAAACCTTCATTTCAACATATTTTACAAATAGCAAGCAAAGTTGGTTAGCATTAATGAATATGTAAATGAACGATATAAAACAGGAAAGAAAACATACATATCAAAAAATTACTTTTGTGTACTACTACTATAAAACTTTGACAATTATAAATATATTTTCTTCACCATAGGAGAATATATATGCATATATCCATATATATAATTGTGTATACACACAGCTCTTGCTAATATGTCAGCAATTGGCATTATAAGTATTAGTAAAATGGTTTTCATTCACACAAAATGATAAAACAATAGTTTGTTATTCCATAACACATTTTATATTTGATATGTATGTGTGTACATTTCTTGTCTTCCTCTACACCAAATAATGGAGTTTGCCAATAACTTCAGAATTAGAGGCCGTTTTGAATCTATGAATCAACAATTCCGTAAATTAAGGCTACCTTCAGTGTAAGTATTTTTCATATTCTAAAGGGAATTCAAGAAAGTGCCAGTATATCTAGCATGGTAGTTGTGAGCAGGTTTGTGAAAATGATGCATGGTTTGTCCATTTCAGAACAGAAAAAATAGAATGAAATAAAAAAAATTATGGCATATTTTAAATGATACTCAAATTTGTAGTTCTGGAAAGAAGAATGCTGATCCATAGAAAACATTAATACAATAAAGTGTTATAGTTTATTTGTTTGTACTTTACAGATTCCACCCATTTTATAGTATACTGTGATCTTCAGTGATCTGTGTCTGTGGTAAAGGTAAGGACATAACTGATTTCCATTATGTTTAGTGAATCTTTTTTTTTTCCAGATAATTGTGATTAACACAGAGATGCACAACTGGAAAAGGTGCCGAAAATTAGAGATTGCAAAATGCTCATTATATTCCCTCCTCCTAACATTCAGGGATCCTTTGTTAGGCAGGATAGAAAGACTGTGAGAGCAAAAGCCAGGGTAGTTACATGTATAAACTCACAGGGATTGTGACAGCATGCACAAGACCTGTGCAAATTCAACCCTAACTAAATCCCAACATTTAAAAAAAAAAAAAAAGGTTAGTGGGCACAAAGTTCCAGTCCAAGTTAAAGATCTTTCGAAAACTGGTAACTGCAGTGAGATGGAGAGTCATTTTTCTTTAAAGGTATGGTACCTGGTGGGCTAATGATGCTCCACTGGAAAGCCACAGTGGGAAATATATGAGCAAAACAAATTTGACTTGACAGATTTAGGGGAAAAATATGCATCATCAGGTAAATACAGAAAGGAAGTGCTGGGAGTAGGGTGGCTAATAAGAAATTCTCAAAGAATTAATGAAAAGAGTTTTATATCAATGTTTGTTCATCTCTAAAAGTATAAAAGATTAAGCAGTCTGCAATATATTTTTGATTATGTAATCACATTATCTTTTAAAATCTTTAAAATCTTTAAAAAGATAGGTTTTGTTTTGTTTATTGTTTTGTTTTAATAACTCAGAGGTTAGGAAGAAACAACAACCTCCCCTTCCTTCAAGTTTCACTTCATTCAATCCACTTCCTTTTGCTTGGCCTTAAGAAAGGACCATGGGATTTTCATGGGAAATAATCTTCATCTTGTATTATGTTTCCCCTTAACTTCAATTTAAAGAACAGACATAATACTTTTTTAAGTGCCTTACACTTTCTGCTGTATATGCTAGATGCTGAAGTTCCATTCACAGTAGGCAACTTAGTTTATGTTATATAATTCAGACATAAATCTACATACGTCTTTAGCTTTGAGGTAGGAAAATATTATCTTGAGGCATTTCCTTTAGAGATTTTTCAGGTTTCATTCATTTTTAATATGTCTGACAGATTGTCTAATAATCCATGCTATTTATACTTTCTTACAGAATGAAGTGTATTTTCTTTTTTTGTTTGGTTAGGAAAAGAGAATTATATCTTTGGACAAATTGCAGAGAGCACTGTTTATTGTAGCATCCTTTCTCAGGAATTTCCTCCTTACTGACCCTCATGGACATCAAGGTACATAGATTAGTAGCAGTGGATGAGTAGTAGCATGGTTGTGTGAGCATCCTTTTCTGTTTGTTGTTTATGGTGATTAGAATGTGACTCACTCTATGGACTCATATGTTTGCATGCTTAGCTCCTGATGAGCTGTCAGGGAAGGATTAGAAGGGGTGGCCTTGTTGGATTAAGTGTTTTCTTGTTGAAGAGGGAGTGTTGATGGGAGTGGGCTTTCAGGTTTTAATAGCCCATGTCAACCACAGTGCCCACCCCCACCCCTCTGACTGTGGATCAGGATACAGTTCTTAGCTACTTCTCCAGCACCATGTACCCAGTCACGATGATGTTGGACTAACACTCTGAAACTGTTATCAAGCTTCCAATTAATTTCTTTATTTTTTATAAGAGTTGTTTTGGTCATCGTGTCTCCTCACAGCAATAAAACAGTGACTAGAACAGTGTTACTTTGAGAACAGCCTTAGTAAAGGTTAATTTTCTCCTGGTTCCTTTGTCTGGATTTATTTTACTCAAGTGGTATGCCAAACATGTACACCTTTTCAAGCACACTATCTCTAGTTAACTAAATTTTAATGTCTTGTTCCACAAGTCAATTTTTGGAACACTGATTCTTCGGGAATGCATATGATGTCAGTACTGTCACTGCACACCATGTAGCTGTCTGTGTGAAGGCAATCAGTCTTAGCCAAAGAAAATAGAAGAGACAACTCGAGAAAATGGCTTGTGCACAGCCGTTTTAAATTCTTAACTGAAGGAAGATTATAATAAGACACCCATGAGAAAAGAAAGTGAAGTACAAGAGAGAAGGCTTTTGATGTCTGAGATTAAAAATGGACATAAACAATTACTTAATAAATTACAACAGATTTAAATTTTGTCTTTCTGGTACTTTTAATTTACCAGATGATAATATGTTGCATACTTCTGACATTTGATTGTGGTCCAGTGAGATCAAATGATTATGATGTCAAGGACTTTGTTAGTCCAGTGCCCCGCAGGCTAAGGCTAAATTTGAGGCCTGGTTTAGCCATGAAATCACACGATTTTGATTCAATACAATGATTTTCTTCCCATTCCCATGCAATATTATTATACCTCTTTCTCTCATTCTTACAGCTCTATAAAGATTGTCTGATTGGTGATATGACTAATAATTATTTGAGGGATCTCACATGTATATATATATATATATATAATGAATATAAATATAATAATAAGATTCTAGTATGTGATTGTAGAAAGGTTGTGATAAAATAAAATGCTATAATCATTAAAACATTTAGATACATAGTGTATCTTTCTACTTTATTATTTTTAAAAACCCATAAGACCTATTCTATAATTACACAAAGGAAAAGGAACCAAATACTTGAGAGAAAAAGAAAAATTTACATTAATGGCACTAAGTTATATTTATTCTTAATTATACTCTTTCCATTTTTCTATAGTTACTGAGTAATTATTCTAATATAAGAAAACAATTGATATTTAAATAATGCATAAACCTATTTTTATTTTTCTTGATAGATACTTCTTGTATCTCTAGATAAAATAATGGTTTAGAATACAAAGGTTATTATCAAATATATGCACATAATTATAGGAGACTTTGCCACACTGCTCTCTTTCCAAAAGAAGTGATATTAATGCATTGACTTATCCTGAAGCTATTTGCTAATAGCCATCTACAGTTTTGTGAATCATGTTAATATAAAGCTTTATGCACTATAAAAATTTTTGAATTGATATGAGTAGTGAGTTTGAGATAAAATAAATGTTGTAGCCTCAAGTCTGGAGGAAAAATGCATTTTTCATTGGCATATATGGAAGGCACTCTTAGTCTTATGGAAAACTGCCAACTTTCTGAATTTTATTCCACGATCTCAAGCTACAATTTTTAAATCTAATTCTTGACATTTGTCACTTTATAAATATATACTGTGCACAATTTCTGGAGTGAAGCAGGCTAGCAGTAAGGTTTTGTGCTTCCTATATCCATGACCTATTTGAGAATATCAAAAACACTTTCTCCTTTCTATATAAACTGTTTTAGGAACTAAAATACTTATTCAGAATAAAATGTCTCTGGCAATAAGGTTTCTAAATGTAGACTGAGGATCTTTCAATGTACTCTCTTCATTTCCTCTAAAAAGTAAACTACGGTGGGTGTATTCATTATTGTATTCTGTCCCTCTTTACCCAGTTTTCCCTTTTAAACACAGTGTATTTCCATTAACAAAGAAAATTGAACCTAATTCACACATGATGCAAATAACAGCATTGATTGCTGCCTGGCTTTATGGCAATAAGTGGCTTTGTTTTTGAACACCTTTCTCTTCTTACAACAAAATACCTGAAACAATAAACTTAAGAGAATTGGCGGGGTTTTTGTTGTTGTTGTTGTTTGTTTTTTTTTTGTTTTTGTTTTTATCATGGTCTCAGAGGTTTCATTATATAACAAATTATCCTCACTATGGAAACATATAATAAGGCAGCACATGGAGGGGGTGAATGGTGAATGGGTGACAGTGCCTGCTGCACACCTGTGTGCACTGTCATAGAGTGTCAGAGAAAGAAAGGGAACACCTTGGTCTCAATATGCCTTCAAGATAAGATCCTGATATGTCATATGGCTTGTAATTCAAAGATGCAGAATTCCAGATCTGGAATCTATATGTCAACTCACAGAAATTGAGTATTAATTGCTTTGACCAGTAAGAATTAAGCAAACCAACAGGTGGATGATTTCAAGGCCGTTGAATATTAAACATTGCATTTGGTTTCTGTTCAAACTTTTTCAGGAGCTGCATAGCTCGGTTAGTCTGAGAGATGGTAAACATGAGCCTCTCTAATAAAATCAATTGACTTCATGGACTAGTAAGATGGTTTGGAGGATAACACTGCTGCTCTTCCTGCTGTGATCTTAGTTCCCAGGTTAGGGGGATCACAGCTACATACAAGCTCAGTTCCAAGGGAACCAATGTACTTTTCCATCCTCGTCTCATACTACTAATATATTTATATAGTCTGTGGTTAGCACAATATATATAAATAGTTAAAAAGTCACAAGAAGGATGTTGCTCTAATAGAAATTTGCTCTTAATCTTGAAACTAGAAGGTATGAGTGGTGTAAGAGCATTCCTCTCTAAACCATTATTTTGTTGAGGGTAAAGAAAGGATAGGTACTGCTCCAGGGCAAGGGAAGGGAGGAGAGGATAATGGACTGTGTATGGAACGAAGATACCTGTCTCAAAACAGAAGACCAAGCATTACACAGGAAACAGTATTCATGATTTGCGTTCTTGCCTGTACTGTCTTGGGCAGGGTCCTGGTAATCGGACAAAAACCAACACTGCACTGGTTTATTCATTTCCATTTCTGTGAATGTTACACTGTCCCACACAGATGAATAGATTGTCTAGACACAGAAATCAATTAGTTCCTGAATAAATACCAAATTAAATTTAATTAACAAACAACCAAACAAAACTAAACACAAAATGACAATTATTCACCATTTTGCTATTTTGTCAAAATTTCCTATTTAAAAAGCCAATAGTGATCAACATGTAGTCAGAAAGACAGAGCAGGATTCTAACTCATGAATTACAAATGTCAAAACTGTGTGATTTCCAAAGTTCTGATTCCTTCCTGGGTCACATAATTACATGGACCATAGACAACTAAAGTTCATACATATGGCTATCATACATAGTTTTTTTTTTGATTATTAGTTAACAGACTGCAGCAACTAGACTAGAGAATAAATATGGTTTTCAGATTCATCTTTCAAAACAGTTACTGAGATTTTAGCTAGCTAGGCAAATCATGAGAAGTTGAAGTACATTGTGTTAGATTTTCAAAGAGCAAATTACAAAATGTTTTAATTTTTTACTCCACCCCAAAATTTGAGCTGACTAGCAAAGCTGAGCAAAGTAGGCATAGATTTTCCTGCGGGCCACAGTCTGAGAAAGTGGAGTGATAATATCAAAATCTAGTCAAGTACTGTACAAAATGTGAGGGGCAGCACAATGAGCCACAACTAATTTCAATGGCTTCCTGAAACTTTCTAGTTCAGAATGATCCATCTTGACACATGCTGAGTGAAATAGTAAAAATGTGAATATGTGTCACAAACTGTCTATTAGGAGGTAGAATCAAACTGATATTGAGTCATAGTTCTTCTGTTTCTTTACAAATAGTGCAGAACTTTAAGGATATATCTGGCTCCTCAATATGCAAAGTACAGAGTGTGTTCTAAGGACAAAAGATGACTAAGCATACCTCCTTAAGTTCAGAGAAATGCTGCCTCCATTTATATCTCAGAAGAGACTATGAGTAATACATCACTTGCTCTGAACTGCAGAGCTGCAGAAGGAAAGGCTTGGAGGGAGAGTAAGAACATCAAGGAAAGTATGCAGATGAGTAAGGGCAGCAGTGAGTATTTCTTTCCAAATTTTAACTTGTTAATTATCAGTAGGAAAGTAGGGTGATTTTACAAGTATATAAATGGGTAGCATTCTAATTGTTAGCTAAGTAAACAGTGTTAGGCATGCAACTAAGAACATATATATTTTTAAAACGAACATAAGAGACAGAACAGTGAGAGTATGAATATAATTCATGTTGGATTTTTATCATATTTTCTTAACATTGTATTTATCATATCTTAAATTAACAATATACAAAAGGAGGATTAAAATATACTTAACAGAACATATTTTCAGATTATTATTTTTGTTTAAGTTGATGTAAAATACTGTTCCCAAATAAGTTTACTTTAACTGTGTTTTTCTAATTATAATCTTTGTACTTTTAGAAAAAAAGCTCTATTTGTGAATTAGATGTAATGTTTATATTAGAAATTCAGAATTATTAAAGTTCATGGCAAAATATAATATGTGACATAAAATAAACCAACTATAAAACCAATATGATGCCTGTATTCCAACAGATTTGGGGAGAGAAACTGAATCTCAGTCAATGTGGGAATTTTCTTTCCATCATCTCAATGCAATGTAAATATCATAGAGCTCAGACCTAAAATACAAACACAATAATAACATTATTGAGGCAGATACGACCTTTGCTGAGAACCCCAATGGCCGCCTTTAAGGCCACTGATGAATTCAGCCTTGGGTTTCATGTAACAGCGTGTTCTTCACCTTCATGAGAATTTGTTGCAGCCCCTTTACTCAGTTTTTTTGATCAGCATCAAAGATGACATGATATTCAGGTATACTGTTCATTCTCTGTGATGGGAAGACAGCACTGTTAAGTTCACCCTCTATGCTCAAAATAATTAGCTTCTGGTCTTTACTGAACATTACAAGTTACGTGAGTTGGTTCATACCTTCTTTGTTTTTCTCTTTTCCCTGAGAAGGAAGATGTGGCTAGGGAGCTCACAAGCAGAATTTAAATTAATATCTAAATATTATTCCGCCAAAACTGAAAACCATGGCATCATGTGAAGAAAATCAAACGCATTTAGCAATGCAGCTATGCCTTGGTGGATACCTGATATTTGTCAAGAAAACTAAACTTCCTTCAAACTTGAGTGATTGGACACTCAAGAAGTTGGACAAAGCACATAAATATAAGAAGAAAAGAAGTAAAGTCAAAGATTGGGAAAGGAAAATTTAAATGACAAAAAAAAATAATCAGAGGGTGTCTAGAAGCACAACCAATAAAATGTGCAGTTTCTGATATGTGTATTAATGGCATGTGAACTTTGTTTTTCAGCTGCCAAATACAGATAAAGAATGCGAAATAATTTTAAAAGGATTGATTGTATTGACTCAACAATATATTCTTCACATTAATTCTTATTCAAATTTTTAATTTAGAAACTAGAAATTGTAATTTATTCAGAATTTATATATTAGTATAATTCTGAAAGTTAATGCATGACTCCCTCAGATTCACAGCTCTGAACAAGTGGGTGAGTTAAGTGGAAAATAATAGATGTGATTTATTTAACCTGTGAAAATACAATTTCTCAAAACAATAATAGTTCTCATGTTAAAATTCTGGTAACAACCATATAAGCTAAGAAGGAATTAACAAGCTTACTTCTATCACCCTTAATTTCTAATTGAAAAAAAAAATGGCCAGTATAATATTACACACATATTACTCTTACACAAAAATTTGATAATTTTTTCTTTAAGCAATTTTTAATATTCCAAATTTATTATTATACATATTTTATATAAAATATTTTAATATATTAATTATAGGTAAAGGGATATGCATGAGTTACTACTTTGTTTGCTTTGGCATACTAACACAAAATCTAGGCCCAATCATACTCAGTTATAAAAGAATTCTCCACAATGATTTTTATAATTGCAATAACAAAATGCTAAATCATCAACAAGGATTAAGGATTCTTTTTTCCATATCCTTATCAGTATTGTCATTTATTTTCTTGATCACAGATATTTTGTAATGCCCAGATTACGAAGCGCCAAAGAGCCAGGAGCCGTGCCCGATGCAAGCACACCGGGATCTTTATTTACGATCCTTGGTCCAGCACCGAGCTGGATCTTCACCCAGGGAGTCAGAGAATGGCCCTGAACCTGGAAGGTTTGAGGCTCTTAAGGGCTGGGCAAGGGAGGGGAACGAGCAAGCAGGGCAGGTGGGGTGGGCTTTCAAGCTTTGGCATTATATGATTGGCTAAGCATAGCTGACCTTTGGTCCGGTTAAGTGGACAAACCATAAGCAGACCAGAGAGGCACATCTGATATTGTAAAATCCTGAATCATTCCCAGTCTCCTTGAGCTCATGGTTTCTAGAGAGGGGAGCTCTGTGGTTTTGTTCTCAGACTAATATTGTTGCCTTCCTTTTTATGAGCTCTGCAATAGCTGAGGGAGTGGGTAAGAGCCAGGACAGACTAGGGTCTTTGTTCTTTCAACTTGAACATGGTAAAATGAAACGTAAGGGTAGTATTTCCTGTACTGGAAAAGATGTTGAGCACTTTTTAAAATATACATGGATATCTCTTAACCTTTTTATATCTTCTTTTAAGAAAGTTTTGTTTTACTGATATTTTGTTTCTTGATAATATATACATATGTGCTTAGTATAGATATTAATCATGTATCAGATGTATACCTGAGAAAGATTCCCATTTACTCTGTGAGCTTTCTCTTCTGCAAATTGATTGCTTTGTTTGATGAACAGAAGTCTTAAATTTGATAAGATTCCATTTGTCAAGGTCTAAATCTGGTTTTAATTACTGAATGAAAAGAGTCTAATTAGAACATCATTTCCAACAAGTACATTCTTTTTACACATTGCATTTAATATCACTTTTAGAATTCCAAATATCATATTAATGTCTTTGATGCATTTGGGGTTGACTTTTGTGCAGGGTGATGTGGATCCCATTTCATACTTGTACACATGGAAACTCAGATTTCCAAAATCATTTGTGGAAGATGGTTTCTAACTTCAAAGGTATATTTTTGGCATCTTTATCAAATATTACATGGATTAGTAAAATGTATTCATATTTGGGTCTTGTATTTGTTCCGTTGATCTACATGTGTCAATATCATGCTGGTTTTGTTATTATATCTCTGTAATATAACTTGAAACTAGTATGGTAATCTGTCTAGCATTATTCTATTTACTCAAGGTTTCCTTTGTTACCTGGAGTCTTTTGTACTTCCATATGAGTTTGGGACTTTTTTTCTACTTCTGTGAAGATTGAAGTTTACTTATTACTTCAAGTTACATCTCCATCACAGTGCCCTCTTTCCACCCCACCTTGTCTCTCCCTCCCACCCTCCACCCCCTCTCCCTCATACACTACTCCTCCCAAGTGGGGTGCCCTATATATCACTCTTCCCCCCCAGGTCAGCAGTCATGTGAGGGCTAAGAGCTTCCTCATGTACTGGGGCCCTACATAGGAACACCACTAGGGCAAAGTGTCACACTAAAAGGTAACAAAGTTTATGTTTATGTTCCTATTGGTGTGTTGGTTTTGTATAGTTATCCTGTACTATATGGCTAAAATCCAATTATAAGTGAATAGATGCCATGTGCATCTTTCTGAGTCTGGGTTAGCTCACTCAGGATGAGTTTTTCTACTTCCATCCATTTGGCTACAAATTGCATCACTTCTTTGTCTCTGATAGCTCAGTAGTATTTCATTGTATACATATACCACAGATTTTTTTTTAATCCATTCACCAGTTAAAGGACATCTGGGTTGTTTCCAGTTTCTAGCTATTACAAATAAGGCTGCTCTGAAAAACAATAAGGAGATGCCTTTGTGGTTTGGTGAGGAATCATTTGGATGTATATGCAGAAGTGGTATGGCTGGATCTTGAGTTAGAGCTATTCCAAGTTTTCTAAATATCACCAGACTGATTTCCATAGTAGTTGTACAAGTTTGCACTCCCACCAGCAATGGAGGAGTGTCCCCCTTTCGCCACAACCTCTCCAGCATGTGCTGTCATTTGAGTTTTTGATCTTAGCCATTCTGACAGGTGTGAGATGGAATCTCAGAGTTGTCTTGAGTTGCATTTCTCTGATGATTAAGGATGTTGAGCATTTCTTCAAGTGTCTCTCAGCCATTAGAGATTGCTCTTTGTGAATTCTTGGTTTAGCTCTGTTCCCCATTTTTTTGATTGGATTATTTGATTTCTTGGCATTTAAAATCTTGAGCTCTTTGTAAATTATGTATAATAGCCCTCTGTCAGATATGGGGTTGGTAAAGATCTTTTCCCAATATGTATGTTGCCGTTTTGTTCTAGTGACAGTGTCCTTTGCCTTACAGAAGCTTTTCAGTTTCATGAGGTCCTATTTATTGATTGTTGGTCTTAGAGTCTGAGCTGTTGGTGTTGTGTTCAGAAAGTTGTCACCTGTGCCAATGAGTTCAAGGCTTTTCCCCCACTTTCTCTTCTAGTATATTTAGTGTGTTGGGCTTTATCTTAAGGTCTTTGATCCACTTGGACGTAAGTTTCATGGAGGGTGATAAGTATGGGTCTATTTGCATTCTTTTACATGCAAACATCCAATTAGACCAGTACCATTTGTTGAAGATGCTGTCTCTCTTTTTCCATTATATGGTTTTGGCTTCTTTGTTAAAAATTTAGTGACCATAGGTGTGTGAGTTCATTTCTGGGTGTTCAATTCAATTCCATTGATCAACTGGTCTGTTTCTATAACAGTACCACACTGTTTTTATTACTATTGCTCTGTAGTATAGCTTGAAATCTGGGATGGTGATATCTCCAGGTGTTCTGATATTGTACATGATTAATTTAGCTATTCTGGATTGTTTGTTATTCCATATGAAGTTTAAAATTGTTTTTCATCAGGTCTGTAAAGAATTTTGTTGGGATTTTGATAGTAATTGCATTGAATCTGTATATTGTTTTTGGTAGGATGGCCATTTTTATTATGTTGATCCTAGTTATCCATGAGCATGAGAGATCTTTCCATCTTCTGATGTCCTTATAATTTCTTCCATCAGGACCTGAAGGTCTTGTCATACAGGTATTTCACTTGTTAGATTAGAGTTAAGCTCAGGAATTTTATGTTCTTTGTGGCTATTGTGAAGGGTGTTGTTTCCCTAATTTCTTTCTCAGTCCATTTATCTTTTGTATAAAGAAAGGCTTCTGATTTTTTGGGTTAATATTGGATCCATCTATCTTTCTCAAACCACTAATAGTAATAATTTGACCTCTCACAAGCAGGTTAGCTCTCATCATATCAGAATATTCTCTGCAATCTCCCAAGAGAGAAAATTATTGAACATTCTTGAATTGCTTTTAACAAGCCAAGATATTCCCAGTGATGCAATAATGAAAGTTTTGTCTTGGGGATAACCAATAGCTGTCTAATTAGACTTACAGCATTCATGACTGGAACTGAAAAAAAAATGTAGCTAGTTGCCCATGACTGAAGAGGTATTAGACACTAGAGCAGAAACTACTACTACCTTTTTATTTTATGTCTCACCTTCATTTAAGATATATATATATTATAAGATAATATGGATATATGTATTTTTACAATGAATGCTCAGCGAACATCATAGAAGAAGTGGCATAAGGTTTTAAGAGCCAAAGACTCAAGACTGGCTATAAACTGTAATGCCACATGGACATGGTTCTAGAAGCATAAATCTCACCGATATGGATGCCTAAACAAGACCTTGTCAATGATACACAAGTCAATGCATCAATGGGAATGGTGGAAACTTCAGAAGACCTCATCCTTACTTGAGAAGCCATAGGCAATCTGCATCTTCTGAGAGATTTATGCAGGAAGGGCTATCTGATAATTTATCTAGTCCCAAGTAGCCTTCCCTAAGCATGCATGAACAATGCTAAATCTACTCAGTAATGTTTGTGTATCTGTGTGTATATGTGAGATATGCACATATGTACTAATACTACTTATAGAATAGGTCATGAGTGAATTGTACAGTAAGAGAGGAGAGGATATAATGGACATGACATAAATGCTTTGTAATAAAATTCTTAAAAATTAAAAGGAAAATTAGTTTCTATGGATTATAAAACACACTTCAAGGCACTAGCTAGTGAACATGTTAGACACATATTATGGGGATTCCTTTAAATGACTTTCATGACATTGAGATGGAAGTTAAAGACTATATTTAGAAAGCCATCATGAATTATTGCTACCTGTCAAAGGTCTTGTTGAATGAGCTTTCTATTCTTAATTCAGCATTCTTAATTAGATTTTAATATATCTGTGAACCTCCTGAAATTTTATGCATGCTTTTGCTTATGTGTGTAACTTTCTGATGGAGAGATTTACAGCATAATTGAACTGGCAATGAGAGCTTAATTGCACAAAATGTAAGAAAGTGTTCTAATGACATGATAAATATTTCAGGGCATTACATTGCTATACCTTCTTAGAAGAAAAATTATGTTGGGGAGGGATGGATGAGTGTGTAAAATGCTTGCTGTACAAGAATGAGAAGATAAGTTTGAATCCCTTGCACCCACACAGAAGTCTGGGATTGGTGGCACACATCTGGAACTCCAACATTGTTAAAGACTAGTCAAGCAAATATCTGGGGTTCTTGGGCAGCCTGTGTATTTGAATTGTTTCACTAAAATTCCAGTGAGAGACTCTACTTGAAAAATAAGTTTGAAAGTAACTGGTGAGACATAACTTTCATTAACCTCTTGCCTCTATAGATATATGCATGTGCAAGTGGATGATTTTATATATATATATATATATATATATATATATATATGATGATACCATATATATTATATATATCAACATAAGGAAAGACCATAGTTTCCACAATCCATACTCAAACAGAAGATCATATTCTATTAAGAATACAAAGGAGTACATTCTATTGAGGGCTATATGACAGTTAGTATAGTAGGAACATCCAAAAATATATACATTATATGAAGGAGATCAAAATGAAATTGCAAAGTAATGGGAGAAACAGAATTCCAACTAGACATCTTTGTCACTATTTTGAAGCTCCCAGTACCAAAATAGGGTATGTCTAACTGAGTTGTTGGCCGAAGGGGTTTCATGGGAACCCCCCAAACACCCCAGGCTGTTGGCAAGCCTATAGGTTGTTCTCCATAAACTGAGGTTAAGACCAGAGTCCTGAAAGGAACACCTGAACAACTTATTAAACTTGGAAAAGTAGACCTGGTGCCTACCGAGAGCTGTTGTTCCTATGTTCTAGTGTCTTTGGTACAGGACGTCACTCTGCAAGCTAGCAAGGGAGAAATGTAAATATCAACCCAGGCAAATCTTTTGATCTTCAATAGTGTCCTGCCTGCAAGATCTTCCAGTGCAATAGTGACACAAAGCTTATGGGTGTAAACAGTCAGTGTGTAGATTGATTTAAGACCCCTTCCACAATATAGACGTCATGTCCAACATTGTTTGGGTGACCAAGAAAAGAAAAGACTAGATAGACCAGAGATGTAGGCTAAAACCAAATACCATTGTTGTACTAAAAGAATTAGCAGTTAACTGACTCCTAATGACATTCTGCTGCAATCACAGATCAGTGTGTTTCTTAGCCATCATCACAAGAGCTTCTTCTTTCAGCAGATGGGAACAAATACAGAGACTAGCATGGATATTAACAGTCCAAGGGGACATATATATATATATTGGGGTTGTATTTGGAGAACAGAATTAAAAACTATATTAGATGAGCTAAGATTGCACAACCGGAGGAGTAGGATAGGTGGGAGAAAGAGGAGAGGGTTGGAGGGTGATACTGGGAAGGGTGGAGGGAGGGGACTGTGATGGGGATGTAACTTGAAGTAATAAATAAACATTTAGGTGTCTCAGTGTGCTCATTTATAATGACAGGTTAAGAATTTACACAGCCAAAAATTAGCTATAATATAAAAACTGAAAATAATTTAATTAATTATTTCAACACATAGCCAGACATTATGTAGAGGGTGAGATATCTGGGAACACTTAGCACTAAATGAAAAGTTTCCTCACCAAATCACAAGGACATCTCCTCAACTATGTTCTCAACAGCTTTATTTGCAATAGCTAGAACCTGGAAACAACCCAGATGTCTCTGAACTGACCAATGGATAAAAAAACTGTGGTACATTTACATAATGTAATAATACTCAGCTATCAGAAACAAGGATATCATGCAAATTGTTGCCACATGGATGTAACTAGAAAAGCTCATCCTGAGTGAGCTAACACAGGCTCAGAAAGATACACATGACATATACTCACTTATAACTGGATTTTAGCCATATAGTACAAGATAGCTATCCTAAAACCAATAGACCAAAAGGAATAAGAACATAGACTTTGTTACCTGTGAGTGGGACACTTTGCTCCAGTGGAGCTGCCATGTTGGCCCCAGTGCAAGAGGAAGCTCTTAGCCCTCATATGACTGAACTGAGAGGGGCTGATATGTAGTAGTAACCCACACAGGAGTAGGATAGGTGGGAAAAGGGGGAGAGGGTGGGAGCATGGGACCAGGAGGAGTGGAGGGGACTGTGATGGAGATGTAACTTGAAGTAACAAAAAAAAAAAAAAACTATTTTTTAAAGTATTTGTTCAATGGAAAAAAGAAAGAAAGAAAGAAAGAAAAATCTCCATCAAATTCCCTCCTCAGGACTCAAGATCTTTGTAGAAGAGGAGGTAGAAATAGTGTAACAATCAGAGGATATGGAGGACACAATGAAACAAGGCCCTCCAAGTCAACAAAATAGATGCACATATGAATTCACAGAGACTGAGGCAGCATATATATGGCCCTTCAAGGCCATGCACCAGGTGGAATCCTATAGCTGAAAGTATAAGTGGATATATGCCCTTATCTCTTCCTCAGAAGTTATCTCCAATTGATAACTACTTGCAAATGAAATTTAGTTTTCTCTAAGGGAGTCTCACTGGAGAAATAAACTATGCTTAAAAGTAGTCTGCAAGTCTAGCAGTGGATGACTAACATAAAAATGAACTCAATGGCATCTTTGGAGGTTACTTGTCCCAAATATCATGTCAAATCTTTCCTTCCTTCTTTCCTTCTTTCCTTCCTTCCTCCCTCCCCCCCTCCCCTCCCCTCCCTTCCCCTTCTTCTTTCCTTCCTTCCTGCCTTTATTTATTTCATTCATTTTTCTCTTTCTTTTGATGTTATTTTATTTTTATTATATTTTATTGAATTTATATACTTGTTTTTTCTTTCTTTTTGCCATACATACAAACTGGATACCAATTTAGTATTTTTATGGGATTGTGAATGTTCAAATGATTGGGTCTCTGAGTCTACATTATATCTGTTATCTGTTTCTTTTTCCTGTGCTTTAACAATTTTCTCTTTGTTTGTGTGTTTTTCCTATTCCGAACTGTGAGTTTCTGTTCAATCTTGTTCTATTTTTTAATTTTTCATTGTATTTTAGAAACCTATTAGTTTTCTTTTTTATATAAGTTTATTTATTAATCTTATATCCTGATTGAAGCATCCTCCTTCCCGAAACAGGGTCCTGCCCTCCTATCCCCACTTCCTCCTTCCCTTCTCAGAAATGGAGAGCCACTCTCCCTGCATGCCATCACACCCAAGCACATCCTGTCCCAGGGCCTAGCACATCCTCTTAGACCTAGGCCAGGCACCACATGTACTCCAGGGGAAGAGTGAATGAAAAGCAGACATCAGAGTCCATGTCAGAGCTGACTCCCACCCCACTTGCTAGGGAACCCACATTACAACCAATTTTCCCACCACCAGCCCATACATGTAGGGATCCTAGACCCAGTACACACATGATTGGTGCTTCAGTCCCTGTGAGCCACCATTGACCCAGGCCATCTTACTCGGTTGATCTTCCTGTGGAGTTCTTGTGTCCTATGAGTTTTCTATCCTTCTCTATTCTCTTCCACAAGACACCGTGATCTCTGTCTACTGTTTGGAAGTGATTCTCAGCATCTGTTTAGGTCCTCTACTTCTCGAGCATCTCAGAGCATAGCAGAGTATAATTAATAGTGATGGGATTGTCTCTCTCACTTTGGCTATGTCTAAGGTTTGGCCCATCATTGGTTGGTCATTCGCTCAATCTCTGCCCTATTTTTATCCCTGCACATCTTATATACAGGGTAAGTTTTGGTTTGAAGATTTTGTGGATGGATTGTTGATGCTTCCCTCCACTAGAAGTCTAACCAACCTAGCTAGAGAAAAGCCTCTTCAGTCTCCACATCCCCCACTCTTAGAAGTCTCAGCTAGTGTCATACCCATATCCTCCCAGGGGTCTAACCAGTCTCTGGTCTCCAGGTTGTCTCAGAGATATCCAACCCCTTGGTTTCTCACCTCTCTCCCAACTGTCTCACTTCTGCCCTTCCTTTCTGTAAAACGATCCCCACTTTCATTTCTCTGCTCTTTCCCTCTATTACCCAGTTTCCTCTTTCATCCAATTCAGCTGTCTATTCTTTTTTACATTCTGAGTAAGATTCAAACATCCTCCCTTAGGCCCTCATAGTTACTTAGCATTTTTGGGTATATGGATTGTAGTATGGTTATTTTGTACTATATGGCTAATATCTGCGTATAAGTGAGTACATATCATAAGTGTCTTTCTGTGACTGGGTTGACTTACTCAGATGTTCTTTTCTATTTCTGTCCATTTGCCTGCAGATTGCATGATCTCTTTGCTTTTAATAGCTTGGTAATATTCCATTGTGTAAATTTACCACAGTTTCTTTTTTCATTCTTTTGTTGAACAACATCTGGGTTGTTTGAGGTTTCTGACTATTATGAATGAAGATGTTATGAACATAGTTGAGTGAATATCCTTTTGATTTGGTGGAAAATCTTTTGTATATATGCCCAGGACTGGTACAGCTGGGTCTTGAGGTAGAACTATTTCCCAATTTTCTGAGATATCACCAGATTGAATTTCTGAAGTGATTGTAAAAATTTTCACTGTCACCAGCAATGCAGGAGTATTATTCTTTCTCCACATTCTTTCCAGCATGTTCTGTCACCTGAGTTTTTAATCTTAGCCATTCTGAGGGGTGTAAGATGGAATCTCAGGGTCATTTTGATTTTCATTTTGATGATGACTAAGGATGTTGAACATTTACTCAAGTGCCTCTAGGCCATTAGAGATTCCTTTGTTGTGAATTTTCGGTATAGCTCTGTACCCCATTTTTTGAATGGATTATTTGGTTTCTTGGTGTTTAATTTCTTGAGTTCTTTATATATTTTAATATTAGGCCTCTGTCAGATGTGGGATTAGTGAAGATTTTTTCCCCAATCTGTAGGCTGCCATTTTGTTCTAATAACAGTGTCCTTTTCCTTCCAGAAGCTTTTCTGTTTCATGAGGTCCAATTTATTAACTGTTCCTCTTAGTGCCTGAGCTATTGGTGCTCGGTTCAGGAAGTCATCTCCTATAACAATGAATTCAAGGCTTTTTTCTATTTTAATTTCTATTAGATTTAGTGAATCTGGTTTTATGTTGAGGTCTTTGATTCACTTGGACGGGAGTTTCATTTTCTAATGAGAGATAGAAACGGGTTGTACTTTGATGGAGGGTGAAGTGAGGAAAAACTGGGAGGAGTAGAAGGAGGGGAACCATAATCATGATATATTATGTGAGGAAAGAATGTATTTTCAATCAAAAAATATTATCCAAGTTTTCTAAGATATCACAAGACTGAGTTCCATAATAGTTGTACAAGTTTGCCCTCCCACCAGCAATGGAGGAGTGTTCCCCTTTCTCCACAACCTCGCCAGCATGTGCTGTCATTTGGGTTTTTGATCTTAGCCATTCTGACAGGTGTGAGATGGATTATCAGGGTCATCTTGAGTTGCATTTCTCTGATGATGAAGGATGTTCAATTTCTTCAAATGTCTCTCCACCATTAGGGATTGCTCCTTTGTGAATTCTCCATTTAGCTCTGTTCCCCATTTTTTTGATTGGATTATTTGATTTCTTGGCATTTAATTTCTTTAGTTCTTTGTAAATTATGGATATTAGCCTTTGGTCAGATGTGGGGTTGGTAAAGACTTTTTGCGATATGTAGGTTGCTGTTCTGTTCTAATGACAGTGTTCTTTGCCTTACAGAAGCTTTTTAGTTTCATGAGGTCCCATTTATTGATTGTTGGTCTTAGAGTCTGAGCTATTGGTGTCTGTTCAGGAAGTTGTCATCTGTGCCAATGAGTTCGAGGCTTTTCCTCATTCTCTTCTATCACTGTTAGTGTGTCGGGCCATATGTTAAATCTTTGATCCACTTGGACTTAAGTTTTGTGCAGATGATAAGACCCAGCCCTACGACTTCTGGGTATACATCCAAATGATTTCTCACCAAACCACAAGGACATGTCCTCATCTATGTTCATAGCAGCCTTTATTTGTAATAGCTAGAAACTAGAAACAATCCAGATGTCCCTCAACCAATGAATGGATTTTAAAAAAACAAAACAAAACAAACAAACAAACAAAAAACTGGTACATGTAAAAAGAAATATGGCTAATTAAACTATTTAATCAGCATTTATTATCAGTAATTGTTTCGGTTGCTGTTAATCTTTAAGCAGACATTATAAATGAGTACACAGGACACCATGTGGATTTTAACAAGCCTTGGCCTGAATTGAGCAATCTTGGCCCATCTAAGCTAGCTCATAATTCTATTACCCAAATATGACCCCATATATACATACGTCCCTTTGGACTGCCATTTTCCACGATATGCTGATATTCCTGGCCATGTGGAATGAGGTTCCTTTTTCTATCCCATGGTGTGTGCCTCCTTCCTGCTGCTCCTGACTGGAATGCCTTCTTCTTCCTGCTGCTGGCTGGAATGGATTCTTCTTCCTGCTGCTGGCTGGAATGCTTTCTTCTTCCTGGTACATTTACACAATGGAATACTACTCAGCTATCAGAAACAAAGAAATCATGCAATATGCATCCAAATGGATGGAACTAGAAAAGCTCATCATGAGTGAGCTAACCTAGATCCAGAAAGATGCACATGGCTTATATTCACTTATGAATGGATTTTATCTATATAGTACAGGATAATTATCCTACAACAAACACACCAAATGGAAGAGGAACATAGACCTTGTTACCTGTTAGTGGGACACTTTGCCCTAGTGGTGCTGCCATGTAGGCCCCCAGTGCATGATGAAGCTCTTAGCCCTCATATGACTGGTGAAGTGGGGCAGGGGGGGGGAAACTGATATGTAAGAACACCCCACTCCGGAGGAGTAAGACAGGAGGGAGAGGGGAGAAAAAGATGGGACCAGGAGGGGTAGAAAGAGGGCACTCTGATGGAGATGTATCTTGAAGTAGTAAATAAACCTAAAAAAAGAAGAAAATATCAACAAAATACTATTGATAATTAATGACTAATGAAAGAAAAATTAGCATTTTCCAGAGATTAATAGTATAATTAGTTATAAAATACAGTTCTCAGCCCTTAAACCACAAATACACAACATTTAGCAATGCATTCATCAGGTTATATTTAAAAATGTGTGCATACTTGACAATATATACATACATAATGGTTTAAATAGTCTATTATATACTAGGAGAATAGAAAAAGTTGGAGGGCAGTGACTTGAGAGGTATCAGTGAGAAAGGGGGGAGGAAATTGATACAATTATATCTTAAATTTAAATATATAAACATAAATTACAAAAAAACTAATATGTTAAAGTATCTTGGTATAACATAAGAAATAAGTGAAGATACTTATTATTCGTTAAAAATATTGTATATGTTTGAGTGTTTGTGTGTGTGTGTGTGTTTGTATGTGTATGTTTGCTTAGCATAACAGTAAACATGAGGCTTTTGTTGAATAAAACACCAAAGACAAAAAGACAGAAAGATGGATTTAAAATATCATTCTGAGGTTAAAAAATTTAAAACTGTGCAATAAAGAAACTTCAGGAAATAATACATAAAAGAGAAAACTGAGAAAGACAGTGAGAGTGGTGAATTGCTATCTGTGAACAAAATTTCCAGGATTTACTTGATTAAATTAGCTGTGTGATTCTGTCTCATCATTAAATTTATTTCTCTGTTTTCATGACAAATAAAATAACTCCAGAAACTCTTGAAAAAAACCCAAAATAAGTCAGTGCTGACCCATGCCAGAAGTTGCACCCGTAGATTCTAATCATCACTAACTACCCAGGAAATGAACAAATACAAAACTGACAGACACAGTTAAGTAAATGGGTAAAAGACCCAGAGGTCTCAACCATACACAGAGTGTTACTAATGGATACTGACAGTGGGAGAAATAGTCTTCCCTAGGGAAAAGCTGGTCAATTTATTATGCAATGCCAAATGTTCATCCCTGGAAACATGCACCTAACTAACATTATACGGATGAGACAGGTTGTACTTATATATGTATACAAGCACATATACATATACAAATATGCATATATGTATGTGCATGTAATAATACATGGTAAAAGAGATACCAATTTAAAAGGGAAAAAGTGGTATTTGGGAGGGTTTGAAATGCATGAAGGAAAGACAGAAATAATGTAATTATATTGTAATGTCGAAAATAAAAGAAATAGTAAAAAAATTCTATAGTGATAATATCAATTTGAAGTTGATGAATTCAACTCAGGACATCTTAACTACTGTCCCTGCTTGTGGTGGCTCCAAACAAGTTAATGTCATATATTTTGAGGATATATTATGAAGATTTTATAAAATGCAAATATTTGGTACTTAAAAAGAAAGCAACTAGTGAGACCCTGTCTCCAAAAAAGTAAAATAAAATAAAACAAAGACTATAAAAAAATGCTTGCATAGAAACTGTTGTCATTAAAAAAATTACAAAATAGAAGTTATTGTGGTTATAAAAACTAAGAAAACGCTATTGGATTTGTTGGGCAGAAGCAAGCACTTGTCATTGTTTTATACCTCCAATCTTGTTCAATTTTAAATATGTACTTTAACCTACACTTTGGGGCTACAAGTTCTTTGATATTTGGAAGCCCTTCAGATATCATTGGTGAAAACGAATTCTTTCCCCTCTTTGAACTGCAGTTCCTTTAGAGCAATTGTTATAGGAGATAAAGTCACAGGAGCCCTGATCTTAGAATTGAGGACCTCCAGCAAGATGGGTTGTGGACAGGTAGGTGGTAGATCTGAAAGAATAGTGGTGTAACCTTCTCTCCGGGTGTATGGGGCCTTAGGTAAACCTTGTTATAATTTCTATTGTGACAAAGAAAAAAATATAACAATGTGCTTGACACAAAGACCCCAGTATTTTAGTATCTATTGTTAAAACACAAAACAAATCATTATCCATTATGAGAAGGGATGAAGGCAAATTAAATCCTCTCTTAAAGAAACAGTGTTTTCTTTCTGCGCTGCCCAGGGACAGTTCCATACTGCAATGACTGCAATGTTCTTGATACCCATCGTAACATAAAGGGAAACTTACACAATGTCCAGAGCCCTTGATGTCATGTAGATGAAAGGAGGGAGATGTCCTAAAATTCTTTATCGCAGAAACCCACTTAGGTGGTACCAACCTGGACTTTCAAATGGACCAGTAAATCTACGAAAGGAAGATTTCTCTACATCTTAAATCTGAAGAGGACCCAGGAGAAGCTGTTGCTTGCAGCCGGAGCTATCGTTGCCATTGAGAACACTGCTCATGTCAGACTCATCTCTGCCGTGAATACTGGCCAGCGAGCTGTGCTGATATTTGCTGCTGCCACTGCCGCCATTCCCACTGCTGGCAGCTTCATGCCTGGGACCTTCACTATCCAGATCCAAGCAGCCTTCATGGAGTCTCTGCTGCTAGTGGTCACTGATCCCAGGGCTGACCACCAGCCCTTCAAAGAGGCATCTCACGTCAACCTGGCCTCATTGCTCATTGCTCTGTGTAACATTCTCCTCTGAATTATGAGGACACTGCCATCCCAAGCAACAACAAGGGCACTCACTCAGTGAGTATGTGGTAGATCCTGGGCCAGGAAGTATTCCGCTTGCTTGGCGCTATCTCCAATGAGCATCCATGGGAGGTCATGCCTGATCTTTACTTCTACAAAGACCCAGAGGAGATTCAGAGGAGGAGCAGGTTGCAGCTGAGAAGGCAGTGACCAAGAAGGTTTTCGAGGGTAAACAGACAGCAGCAACTCCTGAGTTTACTGCTGCTCAACCAGAGGAGGCTGCCTGGTCTGAGGGTGTGCAGGTCCCCTTTGTGCCCATCCAGCAGTTCCCTCGTGAAGATTGGAGGACCCAGCCAGACACAAGGACTCTCATAGCGCAGGTCACCAAATGGGTTGGAACCACCACTAAGTGGGCCTGAGCTCCTCTGCAGATATTCGGCCTAAATCAGCCAGACTGGGGCCTATTGAGCCTCCCCAGGCCACACTCGACTTTGGAGGCCTGTCTCAAAACTGCGGAAGTCCAGACCCTTCTGCACTATACCATTCTGGCGTTAACCCTGCCTGACTGTGGCCGCCACGCTCTTTCAGTTTATTGCCCCTCTCTATACATACCTTATCTCTTACTTCACAGCCTAAGTAATCTCACACTACACTTTCACCCTGCCCCCCTCTCCTACCCTTTATTTTATTTATTTCTTCCAGTTACATCTCAATCACAATCCCCTCCCTACTCCCCCCTCCTGTTCCACCCTTCCACCCTCTTCCCCCTCAACGCCCCCATCCTCTACCCTTTTTTTTAAGTTTAAGGTATATCTTTTTCCCCCTAACAGCTCCCCCTTTCAGTCCAACAAATGGTTCTTTCTCTTATAACAATAAATACAGTACAAAACAACTGAAATAAATAGGCCACAATTCTGAGAGTTATATGGCTTAGTGTACATTCTTAATGTCCAGTCCATATGTATTTGGCCCCTGACTTTAACATTCTGCTATCTAACTATCTCCATGAGTTTAAAGTTCTCTATCTAACTCAGCTTTCATACTAACTTGCATCACAATTTTAAAAACATCTTCTTAGATCCAGAACGCCCTCTTGATTCCTAAACAACTCAAAATTTAACTATGAGACTCTGTCTATTCTTCAACCACCTCAGAGACCTGAGAGGGATTAAATATATCTTATTATATAGGAAGTGCAGGGCGCGCAGCTTCCAAAATTAAGAAATGACATACCCGTGGCTGCCTGGACAGTTCCCATTTTCTCTCCATATATTACAGCATCAGTCTTCAGCTGTTTGACCCCGTTTCTCTGACAGACATTGATTGTAGAGCAGGAATTATGAAGAACTTTCCCACCCTGTCTTGGCAGAGCTAGGCTGTCGACTTACCTGCTTCCAAGTTTTGTCCTTTTTGGACAGCAGTCTGTCTACAGTTGAAACAAGGGTTTTTTGTTTTTTGTTTTTTCGCCAAAAGATAGGCTTGCCACTAATTCAACCATCTCACACTGGAGATTCTTCAATGCTCATCTTCTACTTGGAGTGGAATAGGGGATGCTGTCAGGAGCTGGCATGTCTCGATATCAAAAAAAATCTTAATTTAAGAAAACATCTTTGAATGCCATACTCTGCAGATCTCTTGGGTTTTTGAAGACACTCTATCTCTTATGTCTAGATAAGCAAATGTTTCTGTCTCTTAACAACTTGATTTCTGAATAGCTTAGAAAATAACTGTGATAGATTGTCATAGTAACTAACAAAATGACATGCTTGCATGACTGTTAGTTTGTATTTCTTAATTATCCTAAACAGTTTATGATGGTTGGTAGCAAAAGGCCAAAACTTTACATTTCCTTGTTAAGCATTACTAGGTACAGTACTCCTACCCTTTAAAAGAAACTGCCTGTAACAATAAAAACAAGATCTTGCCTCTGTGCAGCTCCAGACTCAGTGTGTTCTCCCCAGGGCTGGTAGGGGTTCTGATTGGTTGACACACCCAACTTCTGGCTGAGCCAGGGAGTGAGGGCCAGCTGGTCTAGCCCTTCACTCCTTAGCCCTACCTGCTGGGGAAGAGAACCAACATGCAGACACATGAGGAAAGGGTAAAAAGTGGAAGGAAAATAAAGTTTCAAAAGCTGTCAAATAAATAAATAAACAAACAAACAACAGGAACAAAAACAAAACCATAAAAAAACACAGAAAGAAACACTATTTTCTGTATATTAAGTTTTTGTTGGAGAAAAAAATGAAATATTTTAATTGTGAAGTCAAAGTCAAAGAATGGAGCTTCTGAGATAGCTCAAAAGCAAGGGTGCTTGATGCAAAGCAAGACACCGTGACTTCAATTCCTAGTCAGAACATAGAATATAAGTTTCTCTCTGACCTTCAAAGTCACAATGTGTCATAGAGGCACAAACATATGCAAATGCACACATATACTGAATAATTGTAAACAAAAAAAAATCAAAAACCTAAGGTGAAAGTACACACAGAGTTATTGTAAGGAAAACAATAAAAGATATAGTGGAACATATGATATGATAAACATAGTATTTAACCAAAAGTAAAGTATGATAGAGTTACAAAAAATAATCAAAGAACAAGAACACAAGACACAGCATATGGCATCCTGCATATTTGTTTTTAGTGAATGTGTGCATATGGTTTAATTGGGGCTCATATGCAGTGAATGCGGACTACTGGCAAATGACATTTATGGCAGTACAATCATTAAATTGAACAGTGTTAACGATAGTCAAGTTTTCATCCATAAACAACATCTTTTTTTTACTTTGATATAATTGCTATGGGAAATCCATTGGACTTGAGATCTATAATGACACTGTGCTGATTTTCCTTTCTCATCAGTACAAGAGGGAGTAGTGAATAAGGACTGCTGACAAGCATCCCCCGATTTTCTTTGAACTCTCAGTCTGCCTAGTGAGTATTAGCATTAAGTTGGCTACAAAATTGAACTGCTAGAATTAGTATTTAACTAGTAATCCCTAAGGACCCATTGAGGTTTCTTTCTACTTCCTATTTCCACAGCCTCTGTTAGCACTTATTTCTAGCTAACGATATTGTTGAGTCCTTATAATTGACTTAATTTACTAAAAACTGTTACTTGGCACTTGGACGCAAGTTAAATTAAGTTCTGACATTTACTGCCCATTTTAGCTTGCCTAAAATATGATTAGTTTTTAATAACATGCCAAGTCCATGATTCTATTAGTTTCTTTCACACAAAGTTTAGAAACCTAAATGGTCATTATTTGAGTATAAACTACAAAAATTTAGCTAGAAAAAAATATTCATTAGTTGTTGTGAAGAGACCTAATCATTTGTATATCATAAAATTATTGATTTATTTTTTATGCTATTATTAATTTTATTGACTTTTTATCTCTTACATTATAATTACAACATTTCCTTCTTCCTTTTACTGGTTCAAAACCTCCAATACACTACTCCTGATTCTCCTTCAAATTCATGGATTCTTTTTTTATTGTTATTAAATGCATATATGTACATGCATACACATAACCTGTTCAGTCTATATAATGCTATTATATGTAGGTTTTTATATCTACTAAGAGAGCTTTTATTTGCAATATCTGAGAGGCATCTGGACTTCTTTATTTTGAGTTTCTGTCTGTAACATCATTACTTTTTTATAAGGGCTGGTTTGTATCACTCAGAATGATATCTACTAGTTCTATCCATTGGCCTGCAAATTTCAAGATGTCCTTGTTTTTAATAGGTGAGTAGTATTGCACAGTTTCTTACCCATTTTTTTTTTTTTTTTTTTTTTTTGGTTAGGGACATCTGGGTTCTTTCCAGTTTCTGACTAGCAGACAGGCCTCTGGGAGCAATTAATTAACATTGAAAATACATAACAGATCAGTGCATCACCTGAGACTTAAGTGGCCACCTCTTGTGACAGGATTTCCACTAGAAGTATCAGGGGGTTCACCAACCTACCCATAAAACCCTCAATCCAAAAATAATCCTACCTACAAGAAGTTCAGATGGAGCAGAGGTTGAGGGAATGACCTGTCAATGACTGTCCCAACTTGAGACCCATCCCATGGGAGAGACCCAACCCTGACACTATTAATGATACTCTACTATCACTGCAGACAGGAACCTAGCATAACTGTCATCTGAGACCTACATGCAGCAGATAATAGAAACAGATGTAGAGACCCACAGACAAACATTAGGCAGAATTCAGGGAGTCTTATGGAAGAGTTAGGGATTAAAGGAGCTGGAGAGGTCAAGGACACCACAGAAGACTCTGAGAGCCAACTATCCTGGGCACATGGAGGCTCATAGAGAGTGAACTGCTAATCAAAGGGCATGTGTGGACTGGATCTAGGCCTCTTACACAAAGAAAGCTAATTGACTGTTTGGTCATAAAGTGGATCCTCTAACAGTTGGAGTGGGGACTGTGGCTGACTTGAACTCTGTTTCCTGTCATTGGATCCCTTCTTCTCACAAGGCTGACTTGTCTGGCCTCAGTGGAAGAGGAGGTCCTTAGTCTTGATGTGACTTGACATAAATGGAGATGGAAGAGGCTCCCCTTCTCTGAGGAGAAGAAGAAAAGGAATGGAGGAATTAGGTGAGAGTTTGGGACTGACAAGAAAAGAGGAACTAGGTCTTAGATTGGGATGTAAAGTGAACAAATAAAGGAATTAATGAAAAATAAACCATTAGATTAAGAAATAACTAATGATTTCTGTACAATCATAAGAAATGAAAAAAAAAGTCTCACAACTTTTCCTTTCATAGACATCGTATTGATAAGAATGACAATATTGGGGAAACCAGGATTTTACAAATAGTTTCTAAGTCCTTACTTTTAATAAGGAATTATTGAAAAAGTAAAATACACAATGTAAGCAAATAACTTGCCAGATCAAAAGTAGAATTTGCTACAAATGTGATTAGGCTAGGTGTTTTTTGACAATTTCACAACATACTTTCTTCAAACTGAAACCACTTTCTCCAAGTGAAACCAAATGTACTACATTTTTCAAGTCACCTTGATTTCTTGTCTTGACATTTTTATGTGCAATACATACATTCTTGAATGGAATATATTCAGTTGGATTTATTTTTTAATGTTTACATCTCCATCACACTCCTGTACCTTCACCCCTTCTGGTCCCACCCTTCTACCTTCTCCCCCTTCTCCCAGAACTCATAATTGTGTTTTTAATAATTAGGCCAATTATGAAAATTATAAGTTATAACATACATTCTCAATGTCCAGTCCATACATATTTGTCAAATTATATTAATATTCTATTATCTATCTATCTCCATGAGTTTAAAGATCTATACCTAACACATTTTCCATCCTAACTTGCATTACCAATATTAAAACATCTTCTTAGACCTAGAACATCCTTTTAGTTCCTAAAAAACTTGAAATTTAACTATGAGACTGTGATGATCTAGTCTTCAACCACATGAGAAGCCTGAGAAGGATAGATTATATATGATTATACAGGAAGTGCATAGTCAACAGCTTTCAAAACTAAGAAATGACAGACAACTGGTTGCCTGGAAAGTCCCCAATTTGAAAGGTGAATAAATTGCATAAAACTGAAACAATTGTACTAATTTACTTAAAAATTAATGCAAAACTAACCCCTTCCCCCATTTAAAAGGAAGAATTATTCATTGACTGATTACCTTGGTGTAGAATTTGGGGAAATGTTTATTGGGTTGCTGAGGTTAAGGTGAAAACACAGCTTTAGAAAACATGTCCCTGGGCTGGAGAGATGGTTCAGCAGAGAACTGGCTGTTCTTCCAAAGGACCAAGGTTCAAATCCCAGCACCCATATGGCAGTTTGAAACTGTCTGTAATAGCCATGCGTGGTGGCATGCACACCATTAATCCTAGCCCTGGGGAGGCAGAGGCAGGTGGATTTCTGTAAGTTCAAAGGCAGCCTGGTCTACAGAGTGAATTCCAAGACAGCCAGGGCTGTTACACATAGAAACCCATATATCCCTATAAATTTACTATTTTTTACAATATATAATATGTGATATCTAAACAATGTAGTAAATACTAAAAACATAAAACTATTAAAAGAGGGCATAGTCTTTCATATATAAAATGTCAAAAGGACTTTTGTCCTTGAGCAACAATACTTTAATAACAAAATAAGCATTATATAGCCACAGAAACTAGTTCCTAGAAGACATAGGATTTATAAATGAGAACATGCTCCCCTACACTATAAATAATGGTAGGCTCAATTTATCTTTGTCATTGTGTGTTTATATTTATATGCATATGTATATGAATAGACTATATATTCCTAAATACAAGTGGCTCGGTCTTCATAATATTACTCTTATATATCTTTTTCTGTGTTGATTCTTTGGTATTGGCTTAATTATTTTAAATCAACTAGTTTGAATGGTATGTGTGTTCTCTCAGAAAACTCCAACTTCACCTAGTAGTAAGCACAGCAGCAAGCTGCTTTCAGGACCCATGTCCTGACCAGCTTCTCTTTTCATGGTCTGACTGTCTCTGTCAAGTTGACAAGCCCTTATATGGAAATACCAAGATACAGAAATTTTAGAAGTTAGTGAGTTTCTGATTCCTGACTCTTCCATTCAGTGCACATAAAAATATTAGCTGTTGATTTCTGTTAGAACCATTTTTCCTCTTCATTTTTGGGATTCAACAACTCATTTCTGGGTCTGTGACAGGATAACAATTTTTGTTAGTTTCAAATGATAATATTACTTTATATCCCACATGATCATGGTCTTTCAGACAAAATTTGAAACATGATGCTTTAAAGATATCATTTTCTCATTTTAGGGGTTGTCCTGGTCAAACTTTCTTGAATATTTGTGCTTTGGAAATCACTTGATCTTTACTGTGATAGAATAACTTCACTGGCTGTGAAGCACAGAGATTTTTCTATAATGAGCTTTTGGGTATAGTATATGTTCTTCTTTTGCATCGAGAAAGGTCTTGTAAGCATATCTTTATTATCTAATGAAAAACACACATCTAGTAGATAGCATCCTCTATTATTAGGAGCACTGGTGGTTTAGTGTATACCATAGATGGTCAAAGATAAAATGGATTGGAGTATTTAATATAATTTAGGTGTTATTTGGGATGAGAATATTATGGACTCTTAGAACCAAAATGAGAGTCATGATCATTAGAAAAATATTCTCATTCATTGGTATCTCATTGATATCAACCCTGACATTTCACCTGAAAATCTTCTTTGTAATAGTTTAATCACATGTGGGGATAATATAAAGAATCATACAGTCTAATGCTAAATCCTAATATAGAAATATTGTCTTCTTTTTAACTCCTGTTCATATGACTTCAATCATTGTTTGAAATACATCCAAAGTTCTCCTGTTATCTTCTGTTTCCTCTCATGGTTCCTGTTTCATAAAACCCAAGAAGTAATATCTGTGTGTTCCAATTTTCCAAGACTTCCTCAGAATATGTCATTCTGATTTGCAATTGGCATGTCTGTATCAGTAAAGTCGGGAAATGATGCATATTTGAAAAATTTATGACTCTTTAAAATTACAACTAGATTCTAGGTCCTCTTCACCTCACAGGCAGAACCAAATATTTGTGTTTGCTGTTGGTTAAAGCTTTGTGATGTGAAGGTCATAATGCATCTTCCAGGGAAACCTGATCTGAAACTCTGTGTACTCTTACATAGAGAGTGTAGATTAATGTTCACAAAGATTAAAAGAGAAAGAAGCACGAGGGAGGAGAAAGAGACTGAGAGGAATGTCACCCACATTGAGGGTGCGCTGAAACATAACACATATTTTCTTTTTAATTATTTTTTGAATTCCAAATACTCTGTATATTTTAATTTGGCATTTTTGAGACAGCATTTCAAAAGCAGTAATTACACTAAAAGGAGGGTCTTTATGATGAGTCCAAAATGAGCAGTACCCTTAGATGAAAATAATTTAAAATACACAAAAAAGAGACACTGGTAAATGCATTCTCAATGATTAAGCAATACGAAGAAGAAGCAGGAAGGCAGCCAAAGAATATTGAGGAAGGAAGCTTCTCCAAGAAATAATCAAGACTGTTATTTCTTTGACATTTGACTTAACTAATAACAATCCTAAGACAATGATTTTATAGAGGTTCAGCCATGCACCAGCTAGACATTTGCTCTATCAGCAAAAGCTGATTTATACATATTAGCTCTGAAGACATTGAAAGTGATCAATCGTCAAATAATACACAGAGGCAATTTCAATATTGAAAATAAGATGCTACAGTCTTAGCCATGTCCTCTGAAAGCTTACCTGTATATTTCTAACACCTTGAATTCTTCTCCTTGGTACTCTGAACCTGAGAGTGGATAAATTTCTATATTGTTAAAATGTCAATTTTGTGGTCATTGATTTAATTGGCCAGATCAAATTAGTTATCTTTTGTGGCAGAGGAAGACTTGCGAATCAGAGAGGAAAATAGACCATGGGGAAAAATATATTTTATGGAATACTGGCAAAATAAAATTATAATTATAAGCTTGGTGTTGCTAATGTCACCATAGTAATTGAGTAAATCCCACTGGTTGGAAAGAAATTGTTTCTGAACTTGAAAATCTTAGAAAAGGTAAGAATACTTTCTCATATGCACACAATTTAAAGTGATACTCAAGCATGATGTCAAGGTTTGAGGTGGAGGCAATTCCTAAAGAAAAAAAAATCTACTAGTGCTTCTCAGAATGCCTGTAATCTAAGACTACAGGTCCAGGCTAGAATGGCTGATATGATTCTGTTCTCTGGGCTTGTAGGAGGCATAGAAACACTAAATTACAGAAGAACGTCCTCAGGAAAAACAACAACAACAAAACAGTACATAGAGTCTTTAAACTATATATTTTAAGACACAAAATTAATATAAATAAGGGTACCCAATTAAAAATCTGATTTTGGGTTACAAGATGGAGGAAACTACCATGCACGGTTACTGAGTAACTGGAACTTGAACTCTCTCACTACAGAGCAATTTCAAGTTAACGCTGCCAATTTCAAACTGCAGTCTGAATCTGAATTTCCCAGAAGAACACTGGTACTAGCCACTACCTCCTCCCCCCTCCCCCCAAAAAGTGCTCCCAGAGGGCAGGAATAGCCAGTCACTGTTCTTTTGCCTGCAGACCTAGGAAGGGTTGTCAAGTCTACCGATTCACGAACTCGGCTCCCATCCATGAATCTTCCGATCCACAGGAGTTCTAGCTACCATCTCAAGAAGAGTCGGAGGGTTCAAACAACATACATTCGGCCTCCAGTCCACGTATCTGCCCAACCTCTGGAAGTGAGCTGCTTGGAGCAGGAAAGTACAAGTATGGAGCATTAAGTCACCGGGACCAGGGAGGAGTGCTGATGGAGCAGCCAGTGCCAGGTTGCCAGACAAAAGCTACACATAGATATGATTTCTGGACCACCGAACTTCTGGAATTCTGGAGGTGAACTGCCGGGACCTAGGAGATGGGCATGCGTATCAGTGAGCTGGCAGGACCAAGGTGGTGCACAGGGGCAATAGCCAGCCTACAGTACCTTCATCTCTGAACACCCCGTAGTCCCAGAAAGGGCTAACAGGGCCGGGTAACACACAGATTTGGCCTCTGGCCCACGAATCTATCAGATTCCCAGAAGCAAGCTACTGGGACCAAGGACCTCAAGACCACTCAGTTTAGAAACTCTCCCTCACCACAATCTCCTACCTGTGGCTCCAACTAAGACACAGCCAGCAGTGGTGAGTTATAGTGTACACCCTGGGATCTAGTTAGTCCCTTGTCCTTCCCAGTACCCTAAAGTAGGGTGCCGTTCCCTGGAGCATCCAGCCTCTGGCCCAGGGCTGTGCCTACAATCTCAAAAGGTCCAGCAGGAAACAGAACCACCAGTCAAAACCAGAGACAACCAAATGGCTAGAGGTCAATGTAAGAACACAAACAACAAAACCAAAGGCAACGTGCGACCACAAGAACCCAGCTATCCTATTATCAACAAGCCCTGGATACCCTATCACACCTAAAGCACAAGAAAATAACCTTAACTCTGAAATTATGAAAATGAATAAAAGCCTTTAAAGAGTACCATAAATCCCTTAAAGAATTTAAGGAATTCACAATCCAACAGATGAAAATAATGGAGATAACCATTAAAGAAAGCTATGGAAATACATGTGAAGGAAAGGGCTAAAGCCATTAAAGAAATACAGGTAAAGATAATAAAGCTAGAGAAGGAAATGAATTAAAAACAGTTCAGGACCTGAAATTGAAAATAGAGATAATAAAGACAAAACAGACAATCTTAGAGGTGGAAAACATAGAAAACAGACAGGAACTACAGACACAAGCATCACTAATAGTATACAAGAGACTGAAGGCAGAATCTCAGGAGTGGAAGATTCAATCAAAGAAATCTATACATCCATCCAAGAAAAGATGAAATCTAAAAAAAAAAAAAAAAATTCCTCACCCAAAACATTGAAGAAATTAAGTATTCAATGAAAAGGCAGAGCTTAGGAATAATAGGAATGGAACAAAGAGATCACTCCCATCTCCAAGGACCAGAAAACATTTTGAACAAAATTTACCAAACCTGATAAAAGACATGCCTATAAGCTTTCAGGAGGCTTACAAAATGGCAAATAGGTTAGGCCATAAAAGAAATTCATCCTGCCACATACTAATTGAAACAAAAAAAAAGTACAGAACAAAGTAAGTATATTAAAAGTTGCAAGAAAAAACCAATTAATTAATAAAGGCAGACCCAATAGAAACACATCTGACTTCTCTTCAGAAACTCTAAAAACCAGAAGGGCCTGGGCAGATGCTTGCAGACCCTACCAGACCACAGATGTCAGCCCAGACTACTATACCCAGCAAAACTTTCTATCACAATAAATGGAGAAAACAAGGTAATTCTTCACAAAACCAAATTAAAACAATATCTGTCCACAAATGCAACCTTATAGAAGATCCTAGAAGGAAAACTAAGATCCAGAGAAGATAACTAACCCAAGAAAACACAGGAAACAAATAACCCCACTGCAGAAAACCAAAACAAAAGAAACACACAAACACACTATGAACACTTACATCAAAGTAACAGGAAATAATGATCATTGGTCATTAATATCTCTCAACATCAATGGACTCAACTCCCCAATAAAAAGACAGAGACTTACAGAATGGATCCATAAACAAGACCCATCATTCTGCTGCATACAAGAAAAACATCTCATCATCAAAAATAGACTTTACCTTAGAGTAAAATGCTGGAAAAGTGTTTTCCAAGCAAATAGCCCCAAGTAGCAAGCTGGACTAACCATCCTAATATCAAATAAAATAGATTTTCAACCAAAATTAATCAAAAAAAGAAATGAAAGGAGAATACATAGTCATCAAAGAAAAAATTCATCAAGATGACATCTCAATTCTTAACATCTATGTTCCAAATATAAGGGTACCCACACTTGTAAAAGAAAAATTACTAAAGCTCAAACCACACATTGATTCCCACATATTAGTAATGGGAGACTTCAACACCCCTCTCACACCAACAGACAGGTCATCAGGCAGAAATAAAACAGAGAATTAATGAGACTATATCACAGGTCATGAACCAAATGGACCTAACAGATATCTACAGAACTTTTCATGCAAACACAAAAGAATATACCTTCTTTTCAGCATCTCACAAAACCTTCTCCAAAATTGACCATATAGTTAGTCACAAAGCAAGCTCAACTGATACAAGAAAATTGAAATAACACTTTATATCTTATTGAGTCACCAAGGATTAAAGCTGGACTTCAAAAACAAAAGAAATAACAAAACATCTACACATCCATGGAAACTGAACAACTCTCTACTCAATGACCCCACTCAGTCAGGGAACAAATAAAGAAGGAAATAAAAGACTTCCTGAAATCTAATTATAGCAAAGGCAAATCATACCCAAACCTAGGGGACACATTGAAAGCAGTGTTGTTAGGAAAGTTCATAACACTAAGTGACTTCAAAAAGAAACTGGAGACAGTTCATATTAGCAACTTAAGAGAACAACTGAAAGCTCTAGGGAAAAAAGGAGAAATACTTCCAAGAGAAGCAGAAGGCAGAAAATCATCAAATTTAGGGCTGAAATCAATAACTTAGAGTCAAAGAGAACAATACAAAGAACTGATAAATCAAAGAACTGGTTCTGTGAGAAAATCAACAAAATAGACAAACTCTTAGCCAAACTAACTAAAAGGCAGAAGGAAATATAAAAATCAGTAAAATCAGAAATGAAATGGTGGAAATTAACACCAGACACTGAGGAAATTCAAAGAATCTTTAGGACTTTCTTCAAAAACCTGTACTCCACAAAATTGGAAAACCTAAGCAAAATGGACAATTTTCTTCATAGATTCCATGTACCAATATTAAATTAAGATCAAGTAAACAAAATAAGCAGTCCTACTACCCCTAAGAAAATAGAAATCGTCATTAAAATCTCCCAACCAAATAAATCCCAGGACCATATGGTTTCAGCACAGAATTCTACCAGATCCTCAAAGAAGAGCTAATACCAATACTCCTCAAGCTCTTCCACAAAAATAGAAACAGAAGGAACACTGCCAAACTTATTCTATAATGCCACAGTCACGCTGCTATGTAAACCACATAAATTCCAACAAAAAAGAAAACGTTAGACCAATTTCCCTTATGAAGATAGATGCAAAAAAATACTCAATAAAATACTTGCAAACCAAATCCAAGAAAACATCAAAAGTAGCATAAACCATAATCAAATAGGCTTCATCCCAGGGATGCAGGGGGGTTCAACATATGAAAATCCATCAATGTGATCCACCATATAAACAAACTGAAAGAAAAAAAAAACTACATGATCATCTCATTAGATGCTGAAAAAGCATTTGACAAAATCCAACACCCCTTCATGCTAAAAGTCTTGGAGAGAATGGGCATATAATGACCATATGTAAAAAAAAATAAAGGCAATTTTCAACAAACCAATAGTCAAAATCAAATTAAATGGAGAGAAACTTAAAGCATTTCCTAAAAAATCAGGGACAAGACAAGGCTGCCCATTCTCTGCATATCTCTTTAACATTGTACTTGAAGTTCTAGTTAGAACAATAAGAACTAAATGAGACCAAGGAGACACAAATTGGAAAGAAGTCAAAGTATCCCTATTCACAGATGGTATGATGGTGAGTGACCACCAGTAATTCTACCAGAGAACTCCTAAGGCTGATAAACTCCTTCAGCAATGTGGCTGGATACAAAATTAATTTTAAAAAATCAGTACCATTCTTTACACAAAAGATAAATGGGCTGAGAAAGAAATTAGGGAGATAACACCCTTCATGATAGCCACAAATAATATAAAATACCTGGAGTAACTCATACCAAGCAAGTGAAACACCTGTATGACAAGAACTTCAAGTCCCTTAAGAAAGAAACTGAAGAAAATATCAGAAGCTGGAAAGACCTCCCATGCTCATGGATAAGTAGGATCAACATAATAAAAATGCCCATCCTACTGAAAGCAATAGGCAGATTCAATACAATTCCTATCAAAAGACCAAAACAATTTTTACAGACCTTGAAAGAACAATTATCAACTTCATATGTAAAAACAATTGCTTAAAACAATCCTCTACAATAAAAGAACATCTGGAAGTATCCCTGATTTCAAGCTGTACTACAGAGCAATAGTAATTAAAATAATATAGCATTGGCATAGAAACAGACCCAGTGACCAATGGGATTAAAAAGAACAAGAAATAACCCCACACACCTACAGTCACTTAATTTTTGACAAAGAAGCCAAAACCACAGAATGGAAAAAAGACAGCAACTTCAACAACTGAATGTTGACATGTAGAAGAGTGCAACTATACCCATACTTATCACCCTGTGCAAAACTTAAGTCCAAGTGGATCAAAGACTTCAATATAAAACTGGACACACTAAATCAAATAGAAGAGAAAGTGGGGAAAAGCCTCAAACTCATTGGCAGAGGGGACAACTTCCTGAACAGGACACTAATAGCTCATGCTTTAATAAAACAATCAATAAATGGGACCTCATGAAACTGAAAAGCTTCTTTAAGGCAAAGAACACTGTCATTAGAATAAAACAACAGCCTACAGATTTGGAAAATTTCTTCATCAACCCCATATCTCACATAAGACTAATATCCAAAATATGTAAAGAACTCAAGAAATTAACCAACAACAAATCAAATAATCCAATCAAAAATGGGGTACAGAGCTAACCCAAAAAATTTCACAAAAGGGAAAATAATGGTCGAGAGGCACTTGAAGAAATGCTCAACACCCTTAGTCATCAGGAAAACAACTCAAAATGAGTCAGATTTCATCTTATACCTGTCAGAACAGCTAAGATGGGACAGCACATGCTGGCAATGATCTCAAGCAAAGGGGAACACTCCTCCACTGCTGCCGGGAGTACAAACTTGTACAACCACTTTGGAAATCAATCTGGAGATAGTTCACAGAAAATTGGGAATAGTTTTGCCTCAAGATCCACCCATACCAGTCCTGGGCATATATTCAAAAGTTTCTCCATCAAACCACAAAGACATTGCCTTAACTATGTATATCAACTTTATTTATTATATCCAGAAACTAGAAACAGCCCAGATGTTGATAAAAACAAAACAAAACTGTGGTATATTTACACATTGGAATATTACTTAGATATCAGAAACAAGGAAATCATACAATTTTCAACTAAATGAATGGAACTAGAAAAGCTCATCATGAGTGAGCTAACCCAGGACCCAGAAAGATACACATGCTCTGCACTTACTTATAAGTAGATATTAGTCATATAGTACATGAAAATCATCCTACAACTCATAGACCCAAAGAGACAACAAGATAGTGAAGGGAATGAAAATTATTAAAAGACCCCCTAAGTCGGCAGTAGAGCCAGGCCAGCCGCCAGGTGATTCCCGGAACTTAGCTGACCATGAAAAGTGTGGAACCAAGAATGTAGGTCATGGGTCACAGGCCCCCAGGGTTTCAGGAACTGGCTGACCACAAAGTAGATAACAAAACAAGATTAGATTCATTCCTGAGAAAAACAGATGTAGGATGTTTCCTGCTGACTAACTAATGGGCTGGTACATTCCACCTGTATTTCTCCACCCCCTTGGGTTGTGGTAAACAATGGACTGGGCTGGTACTTCCTACCTGTAATTTCCCCCACCCCCCTTAATCTGTGGTGCTCCCCTATAAAATTCTCTACTCTCCCCCAAATCAGGGTCATGGCTCCTACCCCTGCGTGGGATACAAGTGGCACCCTCAGTGCACTGAGCCTCCCCCTTCCCCCCCAAAATAAACCTCTTGCGATTGCATCAAGATGGTCTCTTGCGAGTTTTGGGGCGGCCGTGATATCCTGAGTGTCGGGTGAGGAACTTCCCTCCCCCGGGTCTTTCATTTGGTGCATTGGCCGGGAACTTGCGGCCATCCCAATCTCCACAAGAACCCACTTGGAGGTGAGATTTCTGTGTCTTGGGCCTATTTCTGTTGTCTGGTTTGTGAGATTTCTGTCTCTGTGTCCTGGGTTTGTCTCTGTTGTCTTGTCCTGTTATATGGTTTGCGCAAAAGTTAAAAGTTGTCTGGTTTGTCTCTGTTGTCTAGTTCTCTTATACGGTTTGTGTTAAAAGTTGGCTTCACGAAGGTTGTTTTCGGTTTGACAGCTGTTTCCGTCTCGTGAGGAGACGGATAGGTGATCAGGCAGACATGCTAGTGGATCAGCGGCTGTAGCCCTGGGAGACGTCCCAGGAGGACAGGGACCCCAGGGACGCCTGGGAGGGTCCGATCTGGGTGCCGGGGAGGATACAGTGGTCCTCTTGAAAGAGGGGACGCGAGAGACCTCCCAGCCATCTGTTTATCTGGGTGCCAGGGAGGATACAGTGGTCCTCTTGAGAGAGGGGATGCAAGAGACCTCCTGGCCGTCTGTTTCTCTGGTTTCGCGAAAGTTGTTTTCGGTTTGACAGCCATTTCTGTCTCATGAGGAGACGGATAGGTGATCAGGCAGACGTGCTAGTGGTTCAGCAGCTGTAGCCCTGGGAGACGTCCCAGGAGGACAGGGACCCCAGGGACACCTGGGAGGGTCCCATCTGGGTGCCGGGGAGGATACAGTGGTCCTCTTGAGAGAGGGGACACGAGAGACCTCCCGGCTGTCTGTTTATCTGGGTGCCAGGAAGGATACAGTGGTCCTCTTGAGAGAGGGGACGCGAGAGACCTCCTGGCCATCTGTTTTTCTGGAGTGGTGCTGGCATTTGAGAGTGAGGATTTTTCGTAGTGTTTTTCTGTGTATCTTGTGTTTGTGTTTTGTGTTACTTGTGACAATGGAACAGACTGTAACGACTCCTGTAAGTTTGACACTGGATCATTGGACTGAAGGTAGAACTAGGGCTCATAATTTGTCAGTTGAGGTTAAAAAGAGACCGTGGTAGACTTTTTGTGCTTTGGAGTGGCCTACTTTTGACGTCGGGTGGCCACCCGAAGGGACTTTTGACTGGACCATTATTTTTGAGGTAAAAGCTATTGTCTTTAAGGAAGGACCAGGGTCTCATCCCGATCAACAGCCATACATTATTGTTTGGCAAGACCTGGTCCAGAACCCACTCCCATGGGTAAAACCTTGGGTGAGAGGAAGGAAGCCAGGCTCCTGAGCCCTGGCTCTCCATGGCACAGAGCCTAAATCAAAACAGAAGTCAACTTCAGAAACAAAACCTTCGGCTCCACCTAAGATCTATCCTGAGATCGAGGAACCACCATTGCTACCCCCCTACCCCCTGCCACCACAGGAACCCCCAGCCCCAGCTCCGGCCCCAAGCCTGGAAACACAAGGAGCAGAGAGGGGAGGGTCAGCAACTGGCACTCAGAGTCAGAGGGGCTTGAGCCCAGAGGGACCCGATTCCACTGTGGCTCTACCCCTCCAAACGGTCAGGCCCCCCGTGGGCCCACCAGCTTTACAACCCCTACAATACTGGCCTTTTTCATCAGCTGATTTATATAATTGGAAAGCTAACCACCCATCTTTTTCTGAGAACCCTACTAGTCTTACAGGTCTGGTGGAATCCTTGATGTTCTCTCACCAGCCCACCTGGGATGATTGCCAGCAGCACTTCCAGGTTCTCTTCACTACAGAGGAGAGGGAGGAAATTCTCTTGGAAGCATGAAAGAATGTCCCAGGGACCAATGGGACCCCCACTGCCCTCCCGAATGAGATTGTTGCTGGATTCCCCCTTGATCGACCAGATTGGGACTTCAACACGGCTGAAGGTAGGGAGTGGCTGACAGTCTACGGCCGGACCCTAGTGGCAGGTCTCAAAGGGGCTGCCTGATGCCTCACCAATTTGGCCAAAGTAAGAGAAGTACTTCAGGGTCCTGTTGAGCCACCGTCCGTATTCCTTGAAAGGTTGATGGAAGCCTACAGGTGATACACTCCCTTTGACCCAACCTATGAGGGACAGCGAGCGGCTCTGGCCATGTCCTTTATAGGACAATCAGCTCCTGACATTAAGAAAAGGTTGCAACCTATAGAAGGATTACAGGACTATACTTTGCAGGATCTTGTGAGGGAGGCAGAGAAAGTGTACCATAAGAGAGAGACTGAGGAAGAGAAACAGGAATGAGAGAAGAGAGAGAGAGAAGATAGAGAGGATAGGCGGGATCGCAAACAAGAAAGAAACTTGACTAGGATACTGGCCGCAGTTGTAGATAGAGAAAGGAAAAGAGCAGGGCCTAGACAGACAGGGAACCTGGGCAACAGAAGACCTAGACTGAGTGAAAGTGGAGAACAGAGATGCCGGTTGGAAAAAGATCAGTGTGCTTACTGTAAAGAAAAAGGACATTGGGCTTGAGATTGCCCAAAGAAGAAGGGCAGGACCCCTAAGGCCCTGACTCTTGAAGAAGATGATTGGGGCGACAGACCTCGGACCCCCTCCCTGAGCCTAGGGTAACCCTGAATGTGGAGGGGACCCCTGTAAACTTTCTGGTGGATATTGGAGCAGAATATTCGGTTCTGAAACAACCATTGGGAAAACTAAAAAACAAAAAGACTATAGTTGTAGGGGCAACTGGGCAAAAGCAATATCCTTGGACCACAACGCAAACGGTTGACTTAGTAAAAGGACAGGTGTCTCATTCTTTCCTGGTCATTCCTGAGTGCCTTATGCCTTTGTTGGGAAGAGACTTGTTAACCAAGCTGAAGGCACAGATTCAGTTTGCTAAGGAAGGGCCAGAGGTGACGTGGGGAACCCCTACTTCTATGATAATGGCCTTAAAACTTGAAGAAGATTATCGGCTCCACGAGCCTCTTGGGCAAAAAGAGGCCCTGGATATCAGTGACTGGTTGACAGAATTCCCAAAGGCCTGGGCTGAGACCGCAGGTATGGGGATGGCAGAAAGAGTTCCTCCCACAGTAGTGGGGCTGAAGACCAGTGCCTCCTCTATTGGGGTAAGGAGTACCCAATGAGTCATGAAGCCAGAGAGGGGATCAGACCTCACATTCACAGACTGTTACAACAGGGCATCTTGGTTCCCTGCCAGTCACCGTGGAACACCCCCCTGTTACTGGTAAAGAAGCCAGGCACTAATGATTACAGGCCAGTCCAAGATTTAAGAGAGGTCAATAAGAGAGTTCAAGATATTCATCCAACTGTGCCCAACCCTTACAACCTTCTTAGTTCGCTTCCACCTGAGAGGAATTGGTACACTGTCCTAGATTTAAAAGATGCTTTTTTCTGCTTGAAGTTACATCCTGACAGCCAACCCATCTTTGCCTTCTAATGGAGAGACCCTGACACTGGACTGGTGGGACAGTTAACTTGGACTAGATTGCCACAAGTATTCAAAAAATCCCCTACCCTCTTTGATGAGGCTCTTCATCGGGATCTGGCCTCCTTCAGAGCTGAAAATCCTCAGCTAACATTGTTACAGTACGTTGATGATTTACTCTTGGCAGCATCAACTAAACCTGAATGTCTCCAAGGAACTAAGAGGCTGCTGATGGAACTTGGTGTGTTGGGGTATCGGGCTTCTGCTAAGAAGGCTCAGTTGTGCAAAACTGAGGTCACCTATCTGGGATACACCCTGAGAGATGGAAAGCGATGGCTGACGGAGCCAGGAAAAAGACTGTCACCCAGATTCCTGTCCTGACCACCCCGCGACAGGTAAGAGAATTCCTGGGCACTGCTGGTTTTTGTAGACTATGGATTCTGGGTTTCGCTACACTAGCAGCCCCCTTATATCCCCTCACCAAGGATGGAGGAGGGTTCACCTGGACCTCTGAACATCAGAAGGCCTTTGAAGATATCAAAAAGGCCTTGTTAACAGCACCAGCTTTAGCCCTGCCGGACTTAACCAAGCCTTTCACTCTATATGTAGATGAAAGGGTAGGGGTTGCCAGAGGCATCCTTACTCAGACCTTAGGACCTTGGAAAAGGCCGGTAGCCTACTTGTCTAAAAAACTGGATACTGTTGCAAGTGGATGGCCCACATGCCTGAAAGCTATTGCAGCTGTGGCCTTACTTGTCAAGGATGCTGATAAACTGACTTTGGGACAGCAGATTACAGTGGTGGCACCCCATGCCCTTGAGAACATTATTCAGCAGCCCCCTGACCAGTGGATGACTAATGCTAGAATGACTCACTACCAAAGCCTATTATTGACTGAGAGAGTAATATTCGCCCCCCGCCCCCGGCCACCCTGAGTCCTGCTACTCTACTGCCTGAGGCTGATGACTCTGCTCCTGCCCACCACTGCCTTGATATCCTGGCAGAAGAAACGGGTCCCCGGAGTGACCTAAAGGACCGACCCTGGCCAGGAAGTCTGAACTGGTACACTGATGGAAGCAGCTTGGTGGTTGAAGGTAAGCGGATGGCGGAAGCTGCAGTGGTAGATGGGAGGCAAGTGATCTGGCCTAGCAGCCTGCCAGAAGGAACTTCTGCCAAGAAAGCTGAACTTACTGCGTTAACACAAGCCCTGAAGATGGCAGAGGGAAAGTTCGTCAATATTTATACTGATAGCAGGTATGCTTTTGCCACCGCTCATATGCATGGGGCGATATATAGGCAAAGGGGGCTGTTGACATCAGCGGGGAAAGACATTAAAAATAAAGAAGAGATGCTGAGCCTCCTTGAGGCTATACATCTGCCAAAGAAGGTGGCTATTATCCACTGCCTTGGACATCAGAAGGCACAGGATGCAGTGGCTAAGGGAAATCAGATGGCAGATCTAGAAGCCAAACGAGCAGCCCAAGGGACAATGATCTTAACCACCCTTGGTTCTAGAGATACCAGGAAAACCAGCGTCAGGTATACTCCTGAAGATTTGCAGGCCATAAAAAAACTAGGGTTGGCTGGAGAATCACCTTGTGGTATGGTGAAAACAGAAGACGGTAAATGAGTCCTGCCTCAAGAAGAAGGACGTGAATATGTCACCAACTTACACCGTCTGACTCACCTAGGAGAAAAGAAACTAAAAGATGTGTTTTTGTAGATACATTTTCGGGGTGGGTAGAGGCCTTCCCTACAAGGACTGAGACTGCCAATACAGTGGCCAAGAAGATTCTTGAAGAAATTTTTCCGAGGTTTGGAGTACCCAAGGTAATTGGGTCTGATAATGGACCCGCTTTCGTTGCCCAGGTAAATCAGGGACTGGCCACTCAACTGGGGATTAAATGGAAATTACATTGTGCCTACCATCCCCAAAGTTCAGGACAGGTATAAAGGATGAATAGTACTCTAAAAGAGACCTTGACTAAATTAGCCTTAGAGACTGGCATGGGAGACTGGACAGCCCTCCTTCCTTTTGCCTTATTCTGGGTCAGAAATACCCCGGGTCATTTTAAGCTGACACCTTATGAGATTCTCTGTGGGAGTCCTCCTCCTCTTACTGAGGTGGGCAGAGTATTTGATCCTGATGTTGTCCTTTCTAAACCCTTGTTCACCCGCATGAAAGCCCTTGAAGTGGTCTGGCACGAGGCCTGGGAGCAGCTCAGAGAAGCTTATGAAGCTGGAGACCTGAACATGCCTCATCAGTTCCGGGTTGGAGACACTGTACTCGTCCAGCGTCATCGGGCTGGGAACCTTGAACCTCGCTGGAAGGGACCATACCTGATGCTTTTGACCACCCAACTGCAGTGAAGGTAGAGGGCATCTCAGCCTGGATCCACGCTTCACACGTAAAGAGAGCTCCTGAACCTTCCAAGGATGAGTGGAAATTGGAAAAGACTATGGACCCTTTTAAGCTGCGCCTGTGTTGCAGGTGCTCTCCAGATGAAAAGTGACAACCCTCATACTCTCCAGAAACTAACCTGGCAGGTGATCTCTCAGACTGAAGAAGTTGTCTGGTCAGTATCTAATGGTGGACATGGTGGCCACAACTGTCACCTGACTTCTGTCAGCTGGCTGCTGGACTAGAAACATGGGACATACCTGAGGGATACCCCCGTCACCTCCTAGAAAATGACCCCAAAGGAAAACACCCTAGGTGGATGGGAACTAAGTATGGATGTGGAGCGGGAAAGGGCCGTTGCAGGTTAGCTGAAGAGGATTTTTATGTCTGCCCCAGAGAGGGTAGAAGTAGGGTGGATGCTAGACAATGTGGGGGGTTGAAGAGTTATTATTGTGCAGAGTGGGGCTGTGAAACAACAGGACAGGCTTACTGGAATCCCTCCTCATCTTGGGACCTAATAACGCTCCGCCAAAATTATTCCAAACCTACCGGGTATTGCTTCCTATCCACCCAACAATGGCTTCCTCTTAACATAACCATAACTGAACGAGGCAAGAGCCCGACCTCCCGTGAACGATGGTTGCATGGAAGTACATGGAGATTCCGATGGTATATGCACGGCACTGATCATGGGGTAACTTTCAAAATTCAGTTAAAAATAGAAAGTGCCAAGGGGTCACCAGTGGGCCCCAATCAGGTACTTCCTGACCAGGGACCCCCACAGCCGAAGTCTCGGACCCAGGGAGCCCTGGATCCCACTCCATTTCCTGGAACTCCTGTTCCCCCCAACATGACTCTAAAGGCTCTACTGCCCACTGGTCAGCGTTTGCTGAATCTAGTCCAGGGATCTTTTCAAGTTCTAAACGAATCTCAGCCTGCACTGACTAAGGACTGTTGGCTCTGTTTGGCCTCCGGACACCCCTACTATGAGGGCATCGCTGTACCAGGTACCTTTAATAACACCACCAGTCATGAAGCCTGCTCATGGCATGATAAGAATAGACTTACTTTAACTGAGGTATCAGGGCAAGGGACTTGTCTAGGAAACCCACCTGCCACTTATAAACATCTATGCAATGAGACCCTGAGGTCTCCAAAAACTTCGGATAGTAGATACCTGTATCCGGGCATAGATAAATGGTGGGCTTGTAGCACAGGTTTGACTCCCTGTGTTGCCACTAATGTTTTTGATGACACCAAAGATTGCTGTGTGTTAGTACAACTCTTGCCTAGGGTGTTCTATCACCCAGCTGATGCTTTTATAGATGAGTTCAACCATCGACTCACTAGATATCGGCGAGAGCCAGTTTCTCTAACATTAGCAGTACTAGTGGGACTGGGTATAGCGGCTGGGATAGGAACTGGTACAGCTGCCTTAGTAACGAACCAAGATAATTTCAAAGAACTAAGGGCAGCTATGGATGAGGATTTGAGATCTCTCCAACAGTCTATTGCCAGGCTAGAAGAATCTCTAACTTCCCTATCAGAAGTGGTTTTACAGAATCGAAGAGGTCTGGATGTGTTATTTTTACAGAACGGGGGGTTATGCGCAGCACTAAAGGAGGAATGCTGTTTTTACATTGATCACTCCGGGGTGATTAGAGATTCCATGAATAAGCTAAAAGAAAGATTAGACGAAAGAAAAAGAGAAAGAGAAGCCCAACAGGGATGGTTCGAAGGATGGTACAGTAAGTCGCCGTGGATGACCACCCTCGTTTCAACTTTAATAGGACCCCTCCTGATTCTCTTATTAATCCTTACCTTGGGACCCTGCATCCTGAATAGGCTTGTTACCTTTGTTAGGGAAAGAATAAGTGCTGTACATATTTTAACGCTTAAGCAACAATATCAAGGTTTGCGGAAGTATGATAATGATTTTGATGAAACAGATGTATAGGTTCTAAGATTAGAACAACGGACTAAAAGGAGTGGGGAATGAAGGGAATGAAAATTATTAAAAGACCCCCTAAGTCGGCAGTAGAGCCAGGCCAGACGCCAGGTGATTCCCGGAACTTAGCTAATCATGAAAAGGGTGGAACCAAGAATGTAGGTCATGGGTCACGGGCCCCCAGGGTTTCAGGAACTGGCTGACCACAAAGTAGATAACAAAACAAGATTAGATTCATTCCTGAGAAAAACAGATGTAGGATGTTTCCTGCTGACTAACTAATGGGCTGGTACATTCCACCTGTATTTCTCCTCCCCCTTGGGTTGTGGTAAACAATGGACTGGGCTGGTACTTCCCACCTGTAATTTTCCCCACCCCCCTTAATCTGTGGTGCTCCCCTATAAAACATCTACTCTCCCCCAAATCGGGGTCGCGGCTCCTACCCCTGCGTGGGATACGAGTGGCGCCCTCAGTGCACTGAGTCCCCCCTTCCCCCCCTTCCCCCCCGAAATAAACCTCTTGCGATTGCATCAAGATGGTCTCTTGCGAGTTTTGGGGCGGCCGTGATATCCTGAGTGTCGGGTGAGGAACTTCCCTCCCCCGGGTCTTTCAATAGCGTAACTATCCTATGAAAAACTCCACCCAGCAAAATATCAAGGACCCTGTTGCCTGTTAGTGAAACAACTTAGCCTAGCTGGGCTGCTATATCAGGCCCCAATACAAGAGGAAGCTCTTAGCCCTCAAGTGACTGATGTAATATGGGGGTTGATATGTGGAGGCTTCCCTCCTCTGAGGAGGAGAGGATGGAAATGGAGAAGAGGGAGGGAGGCTTGGACCAGGAGGGGAAGAGGGTGAGGGCTGTGATCGAGATATAACTTGAAAAAAAGTAATTAAGTTTAAAAATGTCTGACTTTATTGAATATTTATCCAAAGGTGGAGTGTATTGACTATAAAATGGGACTTTCTTTGGGACAGTCAGAGGATGAAATAATGACACAGAGACATATTTATTATAAGTTTAGATACTATAGCTGGGCAGATTCTTAGCTATTCTAAACCTGACAACTCTGGCCTGGCCTATGTCCATCCATGTGGCCTGTTGCCTCTTAGTTCCCCAGCTTCTCAGTACCAACATCCTGTTTCTTCCTCTGTGTCTCCTTGACAACAACTCTCACACCTAATTCTTTGACAGAATTCCTATCTCTACTGGAAGTCCTGCCTTCCTCTCTTGCCTTTGCTATAGACAACTCAGCTCTGTCAGAGAAACTGGGGGGGGGGGGTTGGAGCAACAGCTGAAGATCAATGCTGGAATGTATGGAGAGAAAATGGGAACTGTCCAGGCAGCCACTGGTATGTCATTTCTTAGTTTTGGAAGCTGCAGGCCCTACACTTCCTATATAATCAGATATAGTTATCCCTCTCAGATCTCTGAGGTGGTTGAAGAATAGATAGCTAGAGTCTCATAGTTAAATTTTGAGTTGTTTAGGAATCCAGAGGGTGTTCTGGATCTAAGAAGATGTTTTTAAAATTGTGATGCAAGTTAGTATGAAAGCCGAGTTAGATATGGAACTTTAAACTCATGGAGATAGTTAGATAGTAGAATGTTAAAGTCAGGGGCCAAATACATATGGACTGGACATTGGGAATGTATGCTAAGCCATATAAATCTCATAATTGTACCCTATTTATTTCTGTTGGTTTTGTATTGTATTTATTGTTATAAGAAAAAGAACCATTTGTTGAACTGAAAGGGGGAGCTGTTTGGAGGAAAAAGATATCCCTTAAACTTAAAAAAAGGGAAGAGTATGGGGAATTGAGGGGGAAGATGGTGGGAGCATGGGACTGGAGGGGCGAGTAGGGAGGAGATTGTGATTGAGATGTAACTTGAAGAAATAAAAAAAAGATGATATGTAGCAAAAAAATGTATCATAAAGTGTTAAATGGAATGTTTACAAAATATGATTCATCCATAGGAATAACAATGCAAAGTCTGGCCTGTACTCAGATCTTTGCTGGTACAAAAATCAACATTTGAATAATATAAAGACAATCTTTACACAAGCCATAAAATGAATACCAGAACAGACTAAGAAATTCCAATGCAGGTGTTTCCTAGTAAGACTCATGTTACAAAGTGACCAGAGGTTGGTGAGGGCTGTGGCAGTGCTGAGACCATGTGGTATGACTTCTCATCATGACTTCCTTTGCATACAGCCATCCACTGGTACACTGACAGTGTTCAGACAATGTCTCCTAGTGTTAAGGTTTGGGAAATCGATGTTTCACATTGTGTGCTATCAAAATGTGCTTTACAATATGCTTCTCTTTTGACACTTAGATGCTTGAATCATTATCCTACTAACACCTTCCTGTCTTGTCTCTACAATTTTCTTGTGAATGGTAAGATTGTACTTTCTATTTCTTTATATAATCCAATATGATCCTGGATTTTCTTTATATACAACAAATTTAGAGAAATGACTATTGTATTTTACCTGAAGAAACTTATCATACAACTGATGTATTGTCATATTTCTATTTTCCTGTATAATATGAAAATCATATATGTGTAAAACCTTGGATACTTAAAAGTGTTCATGGACAAAGAGATTGAACAGGGGAGCCATATGGGCATATAAAGACAAATTGTACACACAGAAGCACACATATGTACATATATACAAATATCTAAAAGGACATATGTAATCTATGGAGATTCAGAGAATATAATAAATAAAATTAAACAATTTGAACTTCATCTTAAAATATTTTCCTATGTATTCCTGACACATGGGTTATTTTAACTTTTAACCATACAACAGTGAATTAGTTGGCTATAAACAATGTCATATTTCATCATCAATTTTTTGCAATCATAATACTTTGAATTAAAGTACATTAAATTGGCCGGGTGTGGTGATGCACGCCTTTAATCCCAGCACTCGGGAGGCAGAGGCAGGCAGATCTCTGTGAGTTCGAGGCCAGCCTGGTTTACAAAGCAAGTCCAGGACAGCCAGGGCTGTTACACAGAGAAACCCTGTCTCGAAAAACCAAAAAAAGAAAAAGTACATTAAATTGTATCTGTTTATAATGCAAAATATTCTCTATAAACTTGGCATAAACATATTTTAAATATCGACAGGAAATAGAAGGAGAAAGTTAACATCAAACCTACAATAACCCCTAGTGACTCACTTTCTATAATAGAAAAAAAATATTAACTTCATTCAATGCAGCCTGCTCTTATTTGGAGATAAGGGTTTGTTGAAATTACTTTTTACATTATGTGTGATATCATACAAAAAAATAAATCAAAGTCAAAAGTCAATAATCTCTTATCCTCAAATCTCCCACACTTTCTCTATATTGGTTTCTTCATACGTAGACACAGGAGTGCACATGTACAGACAGACAGACACATGCATGCTTTTATATTGATTGTGTTATCTGTATAATGTGCTAAAATACATCCATAAACATGAGGTTGACTGGAATATTGCTCATTATTTTCAGTGCATTGGTTAGTGTTTGTAACTGTCATAAATCATAAAAGGAAAGTTAAGAGAAAAAGAAAAGGGGAAGTTCACAAAGGCAGTAAGAAACCTAGTTTGAGTTTCAATAGGGCAGAATTCAAAGAAGAGAGTGGAGACTGAAAATGCTTGCTCTGATGAGTTCATTAGAGTTGCAGATATATTTTTCCAGAATATCTTACAAGTTTCTTCAAAGTTATTCAACTGTAGTTGGATGCAAATTATATGGTCTCTTAGCAGACATTGAGGTCCTGCAGCAGTGTTTCCAGGAGCCTGTAAATTGGATTTTATGAGTAACTTAATCCTTTTTGATTCTGTCACATTAACACAAGTTTTGAATGAAGGGATATAACAAAAAGGCCACTCAATCATTTTTTACTAGTATATCAGTTCAAGTATTAAATCCAAAGAGACTGAAAAAAGAACATTGACCAAATACCAAGGAGACTGATCTATTTCAGGATCCTTTGAGTCCCTTTGATGTTCATAGTTTTTAACATACAAATAAACATGTTAACGTCTTTGGCTTCTGGCTACAGTGAATAAATAATGGTTTGAAGAGCTAAATGGTAATAAGAGAAATAAATTTGTATCATTAGTTATGCAACCAATGTAACGGAATATTTTTATTTCTACACATATATTTATTAGTACCTATAAAGCACCTATTTATGAACACCTAACTAATCCTATTTTAATTTCCTTGAAATGATATTAATATTCTTAGTGTAGGTCCAGGCAAGATAACCTGATTTATGGCAGTTCCAGCAGGCAGTCCCTTTTAGGCTTGGTGTCCGTTGTACCTAATATTGCCAGTTCCCAAGGCCAGCTTATGTCAACGACCAAAATGTGGCCAGCTTATAAAGGCAGTACATTCCAACTGCCAAACTGAGGGCTTCTCCAGCAGCTGCCAAACTCTGGCTTTGCTTTCAGTTGATCCTAATTGTCAGTTTACAAGGCCAGTTTAAAGTCACTCTGTCCCAAAGGCCACACTGAGGGCAGCTTGGGCGGTTCCTAAACTCTTTTCACCTCACTCACTCTTCGGGCGTTCTGGAGCCTCAAGACAGATAGATGCCTTTAAGGAACTCTCTCTCCAACAATACTGTCCTTTCTGCAACCAACCTCTCACAGCTAGCTTGTCAGGTTTCTTAGCCACACCCCTTCAATAGAGCAGTTCACAGAACTATGGTCTCACATGTGCTCTGTCCATTTCAAGCCAAAGAGACGCCAAGCTTTCTTTAGGTGTTGCCAGATGCCAAGTTGAACTACATACTAATTCACTACAGGGGCCTAACTTCTACCAGGAACCAACTCACATTAACCACTGTAATAATTTAAAGAGATCAAATATATCTTTGTTCAAACACGTAGTTACTTTAAATTTACTTAAAAAGTAAACTTACTCTCACCCCTTAAGTAGATATAGTTTATGACCCTAACTGCAAATCATAGGTTACTGTTGAATGTTCAGCCCTTCAGGAACCACCTTTGTCATTACTCAAAAGGAACAGTAGGCAGTAACTGTGGCTTGAGGAGGCTAAGTTTTATTCCTCATTCTTACCCAAGTAAATAATTTTGCTCAAGTAATTAACAACTCACCTGGGCTCATGCAGGCAGAATGCAGTGGACCACAAGCAAACAATTCATGAAAATAGGAGAGGTTGTGTAGTTCTATATAAGAATTTATATAGAGGGGATGATTGATAAGATAACAGAAGAGAATATCAGAACAGAAAATTTTGAAAATCTTTTATTTACTATACCATCAGAACCACTAAGTTAACCTTATCATGGCCATCCAAATAAGTAAATGAAAAGAGTATTGCTTTCTTAAGAACATCAACAAAATTTCAAAGCAGGATAAAATTTGTTTTTGTTTTTAAATAACAAAATATAGTTATACTCATGAGCAAAGTGGTATTACTGATTCTCATAACTTCATAATTGTTAGAAATTTTGTCATATTTAATTTTTATAAATAATATTTATGTAATTGCTTAATTTAAATTAGCTAGCAATAACTTTTAAATATCATATTAAATTTAATATAGTCAATTCTAAATCCAACCTTAAAATTAATGAAAAATATTATATCTATACTAACATAAGGATATGATGCTAATTTATTACCCTTTAGAAAAAAATCTGTTGTACACTCAGATATTTAAGTTTTTTCACTCAAAATCATATTTTGGACTTATTTCTAAAACAGGCGACAGAAATCTGCGTGTGTTTCACAAGTGTATATAATTTCATTGTTAGAATTTCCTGTAAAAATCAGTATTAAATCCACTTTGTTTTATGCAACGGTTTACAGCCTTCAGATAACTTGCTCTTGCAAATAATGATATTTCTTACTTTTTTAAAGGCTTTTTCCCCCTCAAATGTAACTTGTTTCATATATAATGTAGCATTACTTGTGGTTTTATTTTAAAATTTCATACTCAATTTGTAGTAATTTGTGTAAATAAAGCATCCCTGGCACTCCTAGCCCCAACCAATCAAATGCACTCATCCTCAAATCCGCTGTTGCCCCTTTCATGAAAGAAACGATTCTACCATCCACTTCATCAAATATCATCTGAGACTCACACTTCATTTTGGGCTGTAACACTGGGGAAGGAAGGGCTTTTTCCTCCCAAAGGAGTTCATCGCTGGAGCCTCCTGTCAAGCCAGGCTTCTGCCCCTAGCAGCCAGAGTTCACTTCAGGGCACTAGGGGTGCAAACTCCCAGCTCTGCTTGACCATCTGTGGAGCCTGAGTCTCAGTTGCAGGGATATTTCCAGAGCCAAGATGCTGGAGTCTGAACCTCACAGCTGCCCTCCTCAAACAAATCACATCAGATTCCCACCACTGCTTGGCTCTATACAGGAGCCTCCAACTCCCTGTTGCTGCTCAACCGGATGCCAGCAGCTTAACTAAAAGGTTTGTGACTTCATGTCACAAGGCTGAGAAGATTTCTCTCTCTCTCTCTCTCTCTCTCTCTCTCTCTCTCTCTCTCTCTCT
>CAJQZJ010031536.1:1690531-1700643 GCA_907164525.1 Lophiomys imhausi
GTGTGTGTGTGTATGCATGTCTGTGTGTCAGTGTGTGTGTGTGTATGCATATCTGTGTGTGTGTGCATGTCTGTGTGTGTGTATGCATGTCTGTGTGTGAGTGTATGTGTGTGTAGAAGGAACAAGGTATGTCATTGAGCAGGAAGAAGGCTGCTGCTAAACAGCAAGCATGTGTGGCTGGACTTCTGAATGGAACTGACCTGAGACATGCCTGGGATTGCCCAGACATGCCTAGCCTGAGGCCTGCCTAGCCTGAGACTTGCCCAGCCTGAGACCTGTATGGACAAGCTTGGAGAAAGATGATGCCACAAGGAGTAATGAGACACGAGCCCATGAGGAAGAGCCAGAGCAGCAGCCAGCAGTTCGGGAGTTAATGGGACTCTGGGCAGAGGGTGTAAAGGGGGCCAGAGCAGCAGCCAGCAGTTCGGGAGCCAATGGGACTCTGGGCAGAGGGTGTAAAGGGGGCATCCTCTCTCTGAAATAAAGGGGTCTGCTTTTGCCATTTAGTGGACCCCCAGAGTCTGGGTCGTTGACTGTACCAGCTCATCCCCACCCCCAAGGGTCCTGGGCATAGGTCCCAGCAACATCTGACACCCAAAGTGGTCTCTTTACCCATTCAGGCATGGGCATTGAGTATACTTGGGTCAGGGTCTGTTTTATCATCACACCCATTGTTTTTGGGGCCTTATTTTTGCCTTTTGCTGTTAACAGTGCATCGAATGACACTAGTCTCTTGCTCATCAATCACCCATCTCTCAGACTCTTGTTGGGCATTTGTGAATCTCCTATGTGCCATGCAGCTAAGGTTGTAAACGATGCCCATGGAAACTAACAAGCAGGTTAAAAGGTTGAACAAGATCCTTGCCCCAATGTTGGCAGGCTATTGAGAATGTTCCCTCCCTGGGTTCTTGCAAAGCCCTCAGGCTTGTACACAACCTGGCTGAAGGCAGGGAGTCAAGTGTCCCTTATGCAAAGAGAGCATCAAAATTGACCAATCCTAAAGCCCCCTTTAAAAATCCCCTACTGCCCCCAAACTATATATTTTCTTAATAAAGTTTTTTGGGGGGGCTACTGTCCCTATCTACATTCACAAAAGAAGGATGAGACTGTCTTTTATCTGTGGACCCCCCAGGCACCTGCTTTAGCAAGGCATGTTCTCATTCCTACCTGCTGCTGGGGACCAGGGTCCCTGCCAAGGCTGAAACATTAGCTGTTTTGGTAAACAGCTTAAACTAAAAGAGCTAAGACATTTTTAGGAGAACAGGATCTCTTTCCCTGTCTATCCTTTTGGGCAGTAGCACTCCTTTAGTTGCAAGCCTGAAGCACAGTAATTGGAGCCTTGGGCCTCAGTGGAAGTGCACTCACTTTGGCTACCTTGTGAAGTCCATCCCCATTCCATCAGTGCTGACTCTGAGACCCAGAGCAAAGCCTGGGAAGACAACTAAACCCAGAATCAGAGCCAAGGCCTGAACAACAGACTCTTCCTCATCCACAGCATGGGAACGAGCCCCCTTCGGTGTCCCTTTGTTAAGATGGACACTTAATGTCTATGTTCTTTTCTCCTGTGAACAGTAAGCATAAGGAGTTTTTTTCCTTTGTTAGTCTGTTGGTTTGTCTCACCAGGGAGGCAATGTTCTTGTTTCTTTGGTTGAGTTTTGGTTACATGTCTTTGATTTTCCCTATATGGGAGATAGAAAGGATATTTTTGTGGTTTGACATTGGTAAAACATGAGAGATTTTTAAGGATTATGGACAGATGTGGAATGTCACTGAAGTTCAGAGTTGTTCTCTGTCTTTGACAGTTCTCTGACCTTTGACTGACCTAGCACTTATCAGAAAAGTTGCCAGTGAGTCAGGAACTGATTCTCCCTATTTTGAGCAAGTTCTACATCAATGGTCTACACAATAGCAAACCTATTATGACTGGCACAATCTCTTTAAAGTGGCCCTAGAGTCCACTGTCTTCTTAAACAGGTGGTCAATTTATGATGACCAGGAAGAAAGCAAGGCCCTCCTCAACCTCTGTTATGGCCTTAAAATAATCCTGGAAATGCTGACTGGGTTTGGCAACTATATTGACCCTGTCTCTCAAGCCACTATCCGACTATGTGCTTAGCATCAACAGGTCTGCGATCTGGTCTTTAGAACCCTCCATGCATGCACCCCTTGTGACCTGTTTGCATATTTCCATAACCTGGTCTAAGGATTAACATTAGTTAGGGACATGTTCCTGCCGGCCTGTGACCAATTCCGTGCTATGTGTCACCCCCTACCAAGTGTGCAATTTCACTGAAACATGCCAAAAGTCTCATTACATAAAGGGGACTTGGTCAAACAAGTATCTAAATTACTCTGTTGTACTCAGGGAAAACATTTCTTTTCCTTTTTAGAATCAATTAATTAATTGATTAATTACTTGATCAATCAGTCAATTAATTAATTAATTTATTGCTTCAATTTTCATCTTCATCACAGTGCCCTCTCTATCCCTCTCAATTCCACACTCTGCTCCTATCCTCTATCCCCTCTCCCACCTATCCTAGTCTTCCAGTGTGAGGTGCCCTACATATCAACCCCCTTTAGTTCAGCATCCATATGAGGGCTAAGAGCTTCCTCTTGCACTGGGGGCCTACATGGCAACTCCATTGGCCAAAGTGTCCCTCTAACAGGTAAGAAAGTTATGTTCCTGTTCCTTTCAGTCTGTTGGTTGTAAGATAGCTAAACTGTACTACATGGCTAAAATCCAGTTATAAGTAAATAGATGCCATGTGCATCTTTCTGGATCTGGGCTAGTTCACTCAGGATCTTTCTAGTTCTACACTCAATGAAACCAGGGTCCCAGTGGCTTCCCTTGATACAGGATTCATAGGAAAGGTGTAGAATGTCATCAAAAAAATTATTTAACCCTCTCCTGGATAGTCTCCTATGCCATTATGGGAGGGATTATAGTCATATTAATCATTCTCCTTAAGTGTCTTAAACAACATACCACCCAGCAACAGTCCATCAACAAAACTACCCTGCAGGTGCTCATGGCTATGGAACACCCAGACCACAGCCCATTCAAAGAGGTGAACAGGCATGGCTCACAGAGATCAGTGAAGCCTCTGTTTAATACCCTACACACTCTATGCACTCTCCAGGGATGCCACCTTTTGAAGACTGGTAGTTAATGATGGGTAAGAACCTGTTAGACAGATCATCCTAAGACAGGCACAGTCTATTATACTGGGAGTCCCTGAGGTGGGGTCAACAAGATGAAAGAATTAGAGTTGATTATAGAACAAGGAGGGTAAAATAACAGTAAGAATATCTAAAAATGTTATAAGGAATTACACTATGACCTCTTTACCTAAATATGCCAGTAGCTGGTAATTACGTGTAAAGTTTTGGGGTTTTATAAAGGAAAGCAGTTTACCAGAGCTAGTAGAAATATTGCTTCAACAAACTGCAAAATGTGAAGACATCATATGAAAGAGAGGAATAGTGTTCTTTCCATCTAACAAGGTCAGACTCATAATCAAACATTGAATTATCAATATTTCAGAGGTCTTTCCTAAGTCTGCAGCAGTGTATCGGATCAGCCACTTCTACGCTCCTGTATTATGCTTACTAGAGCCAAGATACACATGTAGAAATCAAATCTGTGTGTTGTTTTTCTTCTGCCATATCTATAAAATGTTCAGTAAGGTGCATACTTTTCTACTGGAAAACAATAGCTGTTTCATAATTGCCAGGCTGTGAAACCTGGTCATTCTGTATTTGGTGTAGAAACAGACTGTGCAAAGCATGTCCTGTGGCATCTTCTAAAAGATTTAGCAATGGTAATTATAGGAGCTTTCCAAGCTTGCCTTCTATGGTGACATTTATTTTTCACAACTACTTTTCATGTCACAGTTCAGTTATCACAAATTACATGTAGAACTAATAAATGGTTTAGTTGTTCTCTTTAATGTGGAAATTTAGAGGTATAATTTAGTACTTTTCCTTGTGGAGCTGACCAACAATTATTTGCTGAGGAAGGCTTTTGGATCTGCTGATAAGCAGTCCCTTGGCCCACCTCTGTGATACGGTTGAATAGCAATCTACTCAGGGAGAAGTGATGGCTAGACCATGTAGCTCTCAGAAGAGGATTCAATCATTCAGGCAGCAAATCTTTATCGAGTGTCAGCCTTATGCCAAAAACAGTTCAGGTCACTTGGATTGTGAATAAAAAATAAATAAAAAATATTTGATCTTGAAAGGCAGATCAGTATGTGGCAGGAAAAAAAATCCTTCAGTTCTGTAATTGTCTTGTAACCTAGAATATCCATCTTCAAGTATTCCTGAAAGCTTATATTCTCAAAACCTCAACAACACATTTATCAAAAGAATGATGAAGAGAAATCATGTTTGCTTTGATTTGTGCTGGCTGCCTGTACAAAGTACCACAGTATGAGTGCTTTAAACTAAAGACATTTATTGTTTCACTCTTCTGGAGGTTTCAATTATATGATTAATGTACTTGCAAGGTACAGTACTTCTCTATCTTCATCCTCACTTGGCATTTCCCTTGTGCTTTGTTTCATCAACTTCCTTTTCCAGTCACATTATAAGCAGTGGTATCATACTATTGCAAACCCTGATGTTATTTTAGCTTGATTACATCTGCAGTGACTTTGTTTTGGGGAAGAAGTTCACATTCTGAGGAGTTACATATTAGTATATCAATATATGAAAGTGGAAGGTCACATCTGAGCCTGTCACAAAGCTTATAAGAGGATGCTAGGATGGGAAAAACATCAGAACAATTGGTCAATGTACCAGAACCACCTAAATTGCCACCATTAGTTCTTTTCACTGCAACCCACACAGATTATTTTCTAGAAAATGCTTCTAATTTGTAACAATGTGATACAATGTTCTATAAAAATTCTGTCAACCTTTATCTCATTCACATTAATAAATTACACACCAATTATTAATTATAAAATGGTTCTTATTAAGTGACTTGAGTATCTAGTCAAGAAGAGTTCTAAAGTCTTATGCCAACAGTCAAAATCTTAGTGGCTAATTTAGTTTTCAGTTTATGTTTTCTCCTTTGTTTCCACCTATGACAAAAAAAGTTTCAATAAAGTTGTATAAGCATTCACACAGCAGCTCAAATATTTACAAATACTAAATGTGACAAAATGTTATGGAGAAAATGCTCCTCAGTAGTTCTTTGCCTAAGAGTCTCCACTACCTTTGATTCATTTGGAGCCAAGCTACTGCAATGATTTCCCATACAAATACTTGATATGTATGTAAAAGTAGAAGAGCTTAAGTGCTTAATGGCAGATAATTCTATTTATTTTCCATCACTGAGTTAAGATTATATCCAACCAAACTGAAATTACATATTTCATTCAGCTTGACAAAAATATTTGTATTTATGAATAATACTCTTACTGTAAAACAACTGTGTAGAGAAATGGTTAATTAACTCATTTATCTATATTTATATTATCATTAATTGAGCAGCAGTGTTAATCCTTAACCTGCCATTATAAATAAGCACACAGACACCTGATAGATTTAGCAAGCCTTGGCCTGGGTTGAACAATCTTGGCCCATGTAAGCTAGCTCATAATATTCCCCAAATATGACCTCATATACACGTATATTCCCTGGGCTGTTATTCTCCATACTAGGCCAGTGTTGCAGGCCATGTGGAATGACGTTCTTTTCTCTAACCCATAGCATGTGTCCTCCTTCCTGCTCTTAACTTCTTCTTCTCTTGGAGGCTTCTTCTGGAGTCCCTTCTTTCTTCTTCTCCTGAGTCTTTCTGCTTTGGAAGCCCGAGCACCTTAGTCCTGCCTACCTCTCTCTTTGCCCCATCTCAGGCCTAGACATTTACTTAACCAAATAGATAAAAGCAAAGAAACACAGAAAACAAGCTTCTGGGAGCAGGCAAATTGACATTTAGAATGTATAATATCACCCCATCACAACTGCTATTTTCAATAGTAACATAGTGTCTTATTTCATTTAAAAATATCTACGTTAATTATTTCACAACTCAATATGCTCACTGTCTTTTTTATTAACATGGTTTTATTAAAACAACATCTAGTATATATATGTTTGTGTGTATGCATACTAGGTGCATGCATGTGTGTGTGCATGTATATGTGTGTTGTATGTGATCGGTTTTCTATGCATGTGCACTCACCAACATGTTTGCATATGAATGTCACAGGTAATATTCAACTGAACCTGTTTTTCTCTGAATTTCAATATTTTTGGTGTTTCCCAATAACCCTGGAACACACAGTTCACTTAAGATGGTCGGACATCAAGCCCTTGGAATCCACCGGTTTCTCTGCCTCTAGCACTGACATTACACATACAGCACTACCATGCCGGCCTTTTCATGTAAGTGCTGGGCATCTGAATTTAGGTGCTCATGTTTGTCCAGCAAGAATTTTACTCCCTGAGCCTTCTATTCAGCTCCATCAACATCTACCTTGATTCTGTTTTCTTAGATTCTTTTATTGTAGTGTAAACCAATGCAAGTTCCTTTGTTAGTATCATTGACCTCTCTCCCCCAGTGAATTTCATACTTACTATTTATTGTATAACAGCCATAGTAAACATTCATTATAGTTACTACTTTGTTTTATCTATACCTTAATATGTCAAATAAGTTATATAACTTTACATTTTCTCTAGTTTTATATGTAGAGAACTTTCTATATATTGTAATCATATGCCAAACAATTTCCTAAGACAAGATCTTCAACATTCTCTTGTTCCTTTTTGAAAATTACATTCTTACATGTCTAGGTATAATGATTAGGTATTGTATTTCTAAATTATAATTGTGTTTTAATTTGTCCTGTTTGTTCTATTTTGTTAATTTTTACCATTCAACCAAAATCAGCTTTAATTAAAAACTTCTAAAATTATGACTATTTTTTACTTTTTTGTTATGTATTAATTTTCCTACCCTTTTTATGTTCTTTTCCTGATGTGTTGTTATACAAATTAGGCATTTCCTCATATTTGTAGCTTTCTCTAACTAAAGTGCTTATTCATTCTTTGTTTCAAACATTTTTCACTTTTTTCAATTATGATATAAGACAATATCCCAAATAGTATTTCTATGAGCTGTTTTTCCTTAGAAAAATTAAAAGGACAGTAATTTAAATTAAATGCATTGAATAAAAGGTAGGAAGTTATCCATGTGAAAAAATAGGAATAAAATGAATTAATAGAGCATGCAGTACAGACTGGAACATGATCAAAAGTGCTTTCATAGCAAATTGTTAAGAAATACAGTAAAACTGAGCATACAAGGACAGACTACAGAGAAGAGGCAGGCATTTCCATTCCAGCACTGTATGTACTCTGTTTCACTCCTCTCCATTTCCAGTGATGCCAGGAAGCTTGGACTCAGCAGTTTTCAGGTAAAAGCATGTAGGTACTCTGTGTGATTTGAAGTTCCATTAACAGAATATCCTCATATATTCAAATATATTTTCTGTAAACTGAAACTAACTGCAGAGGAACAGTTACTCCATTGTCAGATATGAAGAGTAGAAGCTCTGAAATATTTAACACCTGTCCCCAAGTAACACAGGTGAGTGGCAACACAGCTGTCCAAAGACCCACCCTCTTTGCAGAAAAGTGTTATAGAATATAGCAATGAATTTTACTAGGTCAAATAATGTTGTTTCAAACAAACATTGGCTTTCCAAATATTCGGTAGAACAAAACCACACATGACAGACATTCTCTCATGTCACCCAGGGGCAATATAAACTTTCTCAGGTATTGGAATTTGAGGGAGTATAAATGACATGAAAAGAACGGAGTGAAACAACTCATTTCAAAATGTGAGAGGTCTGTGTGACTGGCCTCTGGATGGAACACTGCTTCAGGTAATGTGTAATGAAAACAGCTATCTTCTCAGTGCTTCTGGGTGTTTACTTCAAGAATGATTCATCAGGCTCAAACTGAAGCAAAGTTCTTACAGCAGAACTTTCAGGCAGAAACTGTGGATACACTTGGCTGTACTCCCATATTACTATCATCTATTTTCACTGAAAAGTTTTGTGTTGCTGTTGTTTTGTTTTGGTTGTGCGTGCATGCATGCATGTGTGTTTGTCATCTTTTGAGGAAGAAAGGCTGGGAACACCAGTGCAACATGCTTCAGCTGCCAATACATTAACATTTCTAAGGTAATGAATACTTCTTACCAGCCCAATGCATGGTAGCATAAGCTCAGGAGTGAATAAATGAACCATGATCGTGTCCACATCCTGTTTCCTCTTGATTAACAAGTCTATAGATACCATTTGTATTAATGTTTGATTGGTCTTTATAAATAATAGATATTTAGTTTCTAATGCTGCTGTGGCTTCATGATATTGTGGAAAAACTACACACTAAGATTGTGAACTCAGAGATGTGTCATTTGAATAAAGATTGTTGGAGGAGAGGATCTCACATCTAAACAGGATTTAAAGTAAGTGTACGAGTTTATTTACTTTTTTCTGTCACCTTTCTTTTCTAGGTCAGTGTCATCAATGCATTGTAGTGTATTTATTTCTGCAAAGGAAAGAATTGACTGGTTCTATAATTCAGCGTGTGAGAACATTGAGTTAAATATTCAGTTGTGAGAATATTGAGTTCAAAAGGAGGGATGGCATTCAATAGGAGTCACCACAGAAATAATTTTTTTTCACAGAAGAGCTCCCCGTTTTATAGAACAGGGAGTCTTAAATGCCACAACTTCATTATATAGAAAGTCCTAATAAAAATGCAGTGCTTGTGTAAGAAGGGACTGGAAATCTTCAGTGAATGAACTCTGTGATCTTGACATTAAATTGAAGTGACCTTTCTATAGGTGACCACAACTGCCCAAGAATATTAGAGTCACAAGCTGATCAATATGCAAAGGTAGGAAAACAGAAAAAAAATCCATAAATTCATATCCATGTGAAGCTTGTAGAACAGTTTTCTTAGATTTATTAAAGTCATAAAATTAAAATAAAACATTTTATGTGACTAGTATGTAACTAGTCATGTGTGTCTGTGCTTGCATGTAAATACACTGATCTCTGTATGATTCTCTTTTATGAGTTTTCCATAGATACTTTTTCAATACAAATCATTTTCACTCCCTTACTTTTTAAACAATTACTGAACACTTATGAGGAGTCAAAAATAATGAAAAATGCTGAATAAATTTCAAACTTATGTATCACTTTTGTTGAGATTCCAGCTCCCAGAGCGGAGGGCAAATTACCACTGTCTTGAAGGACTGTGCCTTAAAACATCACACACTTGTCACATTTATAGTATCAGAAAAATACTTTTTAAATCAATTGTGGATGGATTTTCTCTCAATTTAGAGTGTCAAGAATTTAACTAAATTTGCACCATGCCTGTACTAAGAGCAATGAATGAACTCTTAATACATCCTAAATCCCCCAATAAGTGCTTGCACGAGGCTGCTCCATAGAAATCTGAATGAGGTAGTATTTGTGCCATCACTTCTTTCTCTTCTAAAATCCTGCTATGAACAAATTGCTGCCAAATGCATAACAGGAGAAAACCTGTGCTTTATAAACTTGTGCTGAGGATTTAAACAGAGATAAACACATTAATCTCCAATATGCCATTTCTCACATTTTTTCCATTGCTGTGCCACAGTCTTAGCAATATCTAATCTTGTGATATAATGCACAGGGGTTTCTCCAGTATCAGGAAAATATTTTTTAAAAAGAACACTATTTTTAAAAATTATTAACCATTAGAAAAAGAAGAGCAATAACAAACAATTTATTGGTGTGTAAGCCTGGCACATTTAAGCTGAAGTTAGACCAATGGAAGAAATTGAAGAGAGATAAGGGAGAGATTATTATCAGAATGGCTCCATGAAAATATACCTGAAAGAAAGGGGGAGCTTCTGAGAATCAAGTTTGTAGATAAAGGAAAGGAGTGGAAAATAGATGATGAGTGAGATACAGGAGAGTAGATGGCAAACAAGATACAGGAGAGTAGATGGCAAGCGAGATACAGGAGAGTAGATGGCAAGTGAGATACAGGAGAGTAGATGGCAAGCGAGATACAGGAGAGTAGAT
>CAJQZJ010031536.1:1700653-1713691 GCA_907164525.1 Lophiomys imhausi
GTGAGATACAGGAGAGTAGATGGCAAGCGAGATACAGGAGAGTAGATAGCAAATGAGATACAGGAGAGTAGATGGCAAACAAGATACAGGAGAGTAGATGGCAAATGAGATAAAGAGGAGGCTATCAATACTAACTTAAACAGAAATTTATAGGCTCATATTCCTGACTTTGATTGACATCATTCTTTTCCCTGTGGATAAGAGTTTTTCCTCTGAAAGAGGTTAAGTTATGAAATTGATTGACCATTACTGACTATACAGCAAGATAATCTATCAAGCAGTTCATTTATCCAGAAAGATATATAAGAAGCTTTTAGCTAAACTATCTATCAAAAGGATTTGCCATGGACCAGATAAAATCCTTCTACCTATTATACATTAATCTGATTCACTGCTAAGAATTGCAGAGAATAAGTACATCTAAGTCAACTTGGTACAATTGGCTTCATTGACCTAGAAACCTTCCTCTCAATAAATTTTAATTAATTTTTTTTATTTTGGAATGGTAAAATTTTATTCTGATTTAGGCCAGAGTTTGTGGCTCAGTAGGTAAGAGCACATGCTTTGAAAACATGAGGATCTCATTACCTGAGTTTGAATAACCAAGATTCATGTAAAAAGCCAGGGTGACATGTTTGTAACTCTAACCACATCACTAGAATGTGAACATAGGTGGATCTCAAGATTTCCATGGCTTGTAAAATACCCCAAACTGCAAGGTGCACATTCAGAAAGAAGCCTTGTTTTAAGTCCGTAAGGCAAAGTGATATCTTGTTCTAGTCTTTGCATGCACATACATGGATATGCATATTCATCCATTCATGTGGATGTACCACACACACACATGTGTGCATGCTCACACACAAACACACACTTCATTGTTAGATATTAAATAAGACCCCATTAGCAGTACCTGACTTGCTTAATTTTTACCAGCTTCATTAGAGTAGAATTCATTTTATAGTAACTGCACCTTGCAGACTTAACCACCAAACTTAGGAAATTTGCTGAAAAATGTACCCAAATTAAAAATATATATATTTTTTGTGAAACAATTAGAACTCAACACAGATTTTTCTATCCCTACAAATTTTTGAGTTGGATACTATTTCAAATAAAATTGGAATATTTGAATAACATTAATATTGGAGATAATACTTCACATGCTCATTTGTGGCAGTTTGTTTCAAACTAGTTGCCCATACAGAAGCTGATTCTTAAATGATAGACTATTATAAAATCCTATGCTTCCTCTTGAAAAATTATAAAAATGTAAAAAAACCCACAAAATAATTGTGTTTGTATATTTATTCATTTATTTTCAATTTGTGTGTGTGTGTGTATGTGTGTGTGTGTGTGTGTGTGTGTGTGTGTACAAGGTTTGGATATGCCATAGCATGTATGTGGAGTTCAAAAGACAACTTGGGAGTCTGTTTCTTTCTTTTTTTTTTTAAATACTTTATTTTTTTTCTTCAAGTTACATCTCAGTAACAAACACCTCCCTATTCCCCCTTCCTATCCCGCCCTTCCACCCTCTTCCCCCCAGAAGTTTCCCCTTTCAGTTCAACAGATGGTTCCTTCTCTTATAACGGTAAGTATTATACAAAACAACAGATATAAATATGCCACATTTATGAGAGTTAAATGGCCCAGTTTACCTTCCCAATGTCCAGTTTATACATATTTGGTCCCTGACTTTAACATTCTACTATCTAACCATCTCCATGAGTTTAAAGGTCTATATGTGACTCAACATTCATACTAACTTGCAACACACTTTTAAGAGAATCTTCTTAGATCTATAACACCCTCTTGATTCCTAAACAACTCAAAATTTAACTATGAGACTCTAGCTGTCTATTCTTCAACCACCTCAGAGACCTGAGAGGGATAAATATATTTGCTTATATAGGAAGTGCAGGGCCTGCAGCTTCCAAAACTAAGAAAGGACATACCAATGACTGCCTGGACAGTTCCCATTTTCTCTCCATACATTCCTGCATCAGTCTTCAGCCTTTGGGTCCTGTTTTTCTGACAGACATTTGATGTAGAGCAGGGATTATGAAGGACTTACCTACCCTGTCTTGGCAGAGTTAGGTTGTCGACTTCCCTGCTACCAAGTTTTGTCCTTTTTGGACAGCAGTCTGTCTGCAGTTGGTGCAAGGGTTTTTTTCATGCCAAGAGATAGGCTTGCCACTAATTCAACCATCTTACAGTGGAGGTTCTTCGATGCTTATCTTCTACTTGGAGTAGAATACGGGGTGCTGTCAGGCGCTGATATGTCTCGATATCAAAAAAAATCTTGATTTAAGATAACATCTTTGAATGCCATATTCTGCAGATCTCTTGGGGTTTTTGAAGATGCCCTATCTATCTCTGGTATTTAGATAAGCAAATGTTGCTTGTCTCTTAGCAACTTGATTACTGGGTAGTTTAGAGAATATCTGTGATAGACTGTCATAGTAGCTAACAAAGTGACATGTTTGCATGACTAGGAGTTTGTTTTACTTAACTATCCTAGACCATTTTAGACGGTTGGTATCAAGAGGTCAGAGCTTCACATTTTATTTTTAAGTATCTCTAGGTATGATACCATTAGGAAGCGTTACCTTTAAATTTGTATCAATATACAAAGATCTATTCAATTGTGGTTAAATATACTCTTAATTATGTATCAATATACCAAGATCAACGCCTATGTAGCCCAATATAATCTTAATATTACGTCCATATGCAAGGGTCAATACCATTGTGGCCAACTATAATCTTAATTTTGTATCAATATACAAAGATCAATACCGATGTAATCCAATACAATCTTATTTTTGCACAGTGAACAATGGTCAATACCACTTTAGCCAAATAAACTACTAATTTTGTATCAATATACAAAGGTATAAGGGCATATTCAATAATCTGCCCCTTCTTCTTGGACCTTCCTGTGCTATGTCTATATCTCATTTTTCTCAAGCCCATGCACTCCTACTTAGGAGAGGAAGAAGGATACAGAAAAGGAAAAGTAGGATTTCCCTGGGGCTAACCTCCAAAACCCATTAAGGCAGGACCATTTATCAGCTTGTAATCTCTTCCCCTACATATCAGAGTTTTCAGTTATCCTTCAAATAACCAAAAAGAAGGGCGGAGAAACACTTTCCCCACCCACTGGGCATGGGACATCACTCTCTTAAAGTGACTTCCTGCTGATTTGGGTCGTAGTAGACCTGTTTGGGGCCCGAACCCAAATGGGAAAAATGGTTAAAAATGTTAGTACATTCCTTTTATGTTCAGTCCTTCTGTTCTCAGCTGTTTAGATGACCTAAGGGGTTTGTAGGCAGAAGCTGATCTTGCAGGCTTCACTGAGGTTCCTGCCGGGGTATTGTGTAGAGCTGAGCGGTCCCAGTAACATTGGATTGCTGTGGTGGTTGCAGGCCCCCGATGGAGACAGCTATTGAGGAAGTCTGCCAGGCAGAATCAACAGGGTCACTCGTCCTCCTTGGTGCCTGATTCTGCTCTCTGCTGAGGTTTCCGCTGTCAAGCCGTCCCCGGGCTCCCCTAATGGACGCTTCGATTCTCCTGGAACGATAAGACCAGAGCCCTGCCCCAATCCCAACCCTAGGACAACTGCCCTCTTTTTTTTGGGGGGGATGGGGGGGCTAGGTAGTACTTCTCCTTTAGCAAATTTGGCCTTCTGACAACATACAAAGCGTTATCTTTCAATCCGGGTTAAAGAAGAAATCATTCTGTCACCTTGGATCTAAACCAGCTCTAGTGTATATAGTTTGAGATCCCAAAGGACAATCTGCCTGCATCGAGAAGGCCTTTTGTAAGTAGCCTCCAAACCTAGGTCCCTCCAAATCCCATGTGTGTGTCTCTGAACTATAATTACTGGGATCAGGGACCTGTGTTTCCCATCTGAAGGGATCAAAGATGTGTTCCACCACTCCTAGATCAAAGTCTTTCTCTATTTAGAGTTTGCCCTGCATCAGGCTGACCCTGAGCTCCAGGATCTGCCCGTTTCTGTCTCCAGTGTGCTGGGAGCTGGGACCAAGGGTGTACTCTTCTTGAATGGTGGGACCAAGAGTATGCACCCTCACCACCCCGCTCCATATGACTCCAGAATACATAAGACCACCAACTTTACGGTGCTCCCCCCCCCCCCCGTCTCCACTGAACTCAAAGGCATGGGCCAATACCACAATTCTCTTGTATTTTACCTTAGCTCCACGTCTTCTCTACAACTGGAGGTCTGCAAAACCAGGCCGAATGGCTGTATCCTCTATTCCATTCACAGTGTTTCAGCCCTACTCCCTGCCTTTTGTCTTTTTTTTTTTTTTTTAGTTAATAATTTTATTTGTTTGTTGCTTCAGGTTACATCCTTATCATATTGCCCTCTTTCCCCACTTCCTAGCCCCACCCTCCCATGCTCTACCCCCTGACCCTTCCGTCTTGTTCCTCTGGGGTGGAGTGTCCCTGCCTAACAGTCTCTCACCACAGATCAGGAGTCATATGAGGGCCAAGAGCCTCTTCATTCACCTGGGGCCTAAGAGGCAGTACTGCCAGTGAATGGTGTCTCATTGCTACTTGGGGAATACTAAAAAAAAAAGACCAACAAACACACAAACCCACAAAAACAAAGAATATCAACAAAAAAAGAGAGGGAAAAGGAAAAAGAAAAAAGAAAAAAAGAAGTAAAAAGAAAAAGATAAAAAAAAAATTATGTCCATGTTCCTTTTGGTGTGTTGGTTGTAGTACAGATATCCTGTACGATATAGTTAAAATCCTATTATAAGTGAATAGATGCCATGTGCATCCTTCTGAGACTGGGTTAGCTCACTCAGGATGAGCTCCTCTAGATCCATCCATTTGGTTGCAAATTGCATGATTTCATTGTTACTGATAGCTGAGTAATATTCCATTGTATAGATGTACCACAATTTTTTAATCCATTCTTCAGTTGAGGGACATCTGGGTTGTTTCCAAATTCTAGCTATTACAAATAAGGCTGCTATGAACATAGGTGAGGAGACTTCCCTATGTCTCCGTGAGAGGTCCTTTGGGTGTATACCCAGAAGTGGTATGGCTGGGTCCTGAGGCAAGGTTATTCCTAGATTTCTAAGAAACCGCCAGACAGACCTCCATAGTGGTTGCACAAGCCTGCACTCCCACCAGCAGTAGAGTAGGGTTCCCCTTTCTCCACACCCTCGCCAGCATGCACTATCATTTGAGCTCTTTATCTTAGCCATTCTAACAGATGTTAGGTGGAATCTCAGGGTCATCTTGAGTTGCATTTCTCTGATGATTAAGGATGTTGAACATTTCTTCAGGTGTCTCTCAGCCCTTAGGGATTCCTCCTTTGTGAATTCTCTATTTAGCTCCATCTCCCATTTTTTGAGTGGATTTTTTGGTTTCTTGGCATTTAGTTTCTTGAGTTCTTTGTAGATTTTAGATAATAGCCCTCTATCAGATGTGGGGTTGGTGAAGATTTTCTCCCAGTCTGTTGGTTGCTGTTTTGTTTGAATGATAGTGTCCTTTGCCTTACAGAAGCTTTTCAGTTTCATGAGGTCCCATTTATTGATTGTTGATCTCAGGTCCTGAGCTGTTGGTGTTCTGTTCAGGAAGTTGTCACCTGTGCCAATGAGTTCGAGGGTTTCTCCTACTTTTTCTTCTAGTATCTTTAGTGTGGCTGGCCTTATGTTAAGGTCTTTGATCCACTTGGAATTAAGTTTTGTACAAGGTGATAGGTATGGGTCTAATTTCGTTCTTTTGCAAGTGGACATCCAGTTGGACCAACACCATTTGTTGAAGATGCTGTCCTTCTTCCATTGTGCGTTTTTGGCTTCTTTGTCAAAGATTAGTTGGCCATAGGTGTGTGGATCCATATTTGGGTCTTCAATTCGATTCCATTGATACACTGGTCTGTTTCTATACCAGTACCATGCTGTTTTTATTACTGTTGCTCTGTAGTACAGCTTGAAATCTGGGATGGTGATACCTCCAGATGTTTTTTCATTGGACAGGATTGATTTAGCTATTCTGGGCTTTTTGTTGTTCCATATGAAGTTGAGAATAGCTTTTTCCAGGTCTATAAAGAATTGTGTTCGTATTTTGATAGGAATTGCATTAAATCTATATATTGCTTTTGGTAGGATAGCCATTTTTATTATGTTGATCTTACCTATCCATGAGCATGGGAGATCTTTCCATCCTCTAAAGGCCTCTTCCATTTCTTTCTTCAGGGGCTTGAAGTTCTTGTTATATAGGTCCTTTACGTGCTTGGTTAGAGTTACCCCCAGGTATTTTATGTTGTTTGTGGCTATTGTGAAGGGGATTGTTTCCCTTATTTCTTTCTCGGTATATTTGTTTGTTGTATAAAAAAGGGCTTCTGATTTTTTTGAGTTAATTTCGTATTCAGCCACCTTGCTGAAGTTGTTTATCAGCTGTAAGAGTTCTTTGGTGGAGTTTTTGGGGTCGCTTATGTATACTAACATATCATCTGCGAATAGGGATAATTTGACTTCTTCATTTCCAATTTTTACCCCTTTGATCTCCTTTAGTTGTCTTATTGCTCTAGCAAGGACTTCAAGTACTATATTAAAGAGATATGGTGAAAGTGGACATCCTTGTCTTGTCCCTGAGTTTAGAGGAAATGCTTCAAGCTTCTCTCCATTTAATTTGATGTTGGCTACTGGCTTGCTGTATATTGCCTTTATTATTTCTAGGTATGTTCCTTGTATGCCCGTTCTCTCCAGAACTTTTAGCATGAAAGGGTGTTGGATTTTGTCAAATGATTTTTCTGCATCTAGCGAGATTATCATGTGGTTTTTTTCTTTCATCTTTATGTGGTGAATGAATTACACTGATAGACTTTCGTATATTGAACCATCCCTGCATTCCAGGTGTGAAGCCTACTTGATCATGGTGTATGATACTTTGATGTGTTCTTGAATTCGGTTTGCTAGTATTTTATTAAGTATTTTTGCATCTATGTTCATGAGGGAGATTGGTCTGAAGTTCTCTTTCTTTGTTGGGTCTTTGTGTGGTTTAGGAATCAGAATGACAGTGGCCTCATAGAATGAGTTTGGCAGTGATCTTTCTGTTTCTATGTGGTGGAAGAGTTTGAAAAATAATGGTGTTAGTTCCTCTTTGAAGGTCCGGAAGAATTCCGTGCTAAAGCCATCTGGCCCTGGGCTTTTTTCGGTTGGGAGATTATTAATGACTTTTTCTATTTCCTTAGGTATTATTGGGCTGTTTAAGCTGTTAATCTGATTTTGATTTAGTTTTGGTAGGTGGAATTTATCGAGGAAATTGTCCATTTCGCTTAGGTTTTCAAATTTAGTGGAATATAGATTTTTAAAGTAATGCCCGAATATTTTCTGGATCTCCTCAATGTCTGTTCTTATTTCTCCCTTTTCATTTCTGATTTTGTTGATTTGTGTTCTTTCCCTTTGCCTTTTAGTTAATTTGGCTAGGGGTATGTCTATTTTGTTGATTTTCTCAAAGAACCAACTCTTGGTTTCATTGATTCTTTGTATAGTTCTTTTTGATTCTAAGTTGTTGATTTCAGCTCTAACTTTGATGATTTCCTGTCTTCTGATCTTCTTGGGAGTGTTTGTTTCTTTTTTTTCCAATTCACCCAGCTTAGCTGTTAGTTCACTAATATGAGCTGTCACAATTTTCTTTTTGAAAGCACTTAGTGCTATGAACTTTCCTCGTAGCACAGCTTTCAATGTATCCCATAGGTTTGGGTATGTTGTGTCTTCATTGTTGTTGGATTTTAAGAAGTCTTTGATTTCCTTCTTTATTTCTTCCCTGACCCAGTGGTCATCCAGTAAGGAGCTGTTCAATTTCCATGTGTGTGTAGGCTTTCTGTTGATTCTTTTGCTGTTGAAGACCAGCTTTATTCCGTGGTGGTCTGATAAGATACAAGGTGTTATTTCAATTTTCTTGTATCTATTGAGACTATCCTTGTGACCAATTATGTTGTCAATTTTGGAAAAGGTTCTGTGGGGTGCTGAGAAAAAGGTGTATTCCTTTGTGTTTGGGTGAAACGTTCTGTAGATATCTGTTAGGTCCATTTGTTCATGATCTCTGTTAGACTCAATATTTCTCTGTTTGTCTTCTGTCTCGATGATCTGTCCATTGTTGTGAGTGGGGTGTTGAAGTCTCCCACTACTAATGTGTTGTGATCGACATGCACTTTAAGTTTTAGAAGTGTTTCTTTTACGAAAGTAGGTGCCTTTGTATTTGGGGCATAGATGTTCAGTATTGAGATTTCCTCTTGATGAATATTCCCTTTAATGAGTATATAGTGCCCTTCTTTGTCTTTCTTCATTAACTTCGGTTGGAAGTCTGTTTTGTTTGATATTAGGATGGCTACTGCAGCTTGCTTCCTGGGTCCATTTGCTTGCAAAACCTTTTCCAAGCCTTTTACTCTGAGGCAGTGTCTATCTTTCGTAGTTAGATGTGTCTCTTGTATACAGCATAAGGAAGGGTCTTGCTTGTGGATCCACTCTGTAAGCCTATGTCTTTTTATTGGGGAGTTGAGTCCATTGATGTTGATGGATATTAGTGACCTGGGGTTGTTATTTCCCATTAGTTTGGTATAGGTGGTGGTCCTGTGCCTCTTTTGGTTTAGTTGCTGAGGGGTTTTCTATTCCCTTTATTTTCTTGGGTCGAGTTTTCTTCTCTGGGTTGGGATTTTCCTTCTAGGATTTTCTGTAGGGTGGGTTTGTGGGTAGATATTGTTTAAATTTGATTTTGTCATGGAATATCTTGTTTTCTCCATCTATGTTGATAGAGAGTTTTTCTGGGTAAAGTAGTCTGGCTGGGCACCTATGATCTCTCAGGACTTGTAGTATATCTGACCAGGCCCTTCTAGCTTTTAACGTTTCTGAGGAGAAGTCAGGTGTAATTCCAATGGGTCTGCCATTGTATGTGACTTGACCTTTTTCTCTTACAGCTTTTAATATTCTTTCTTTGTTCTGTACATTTGGAGTTTCAATTATTATGTGGCGAGAGGAGTTTCTTTTCTGGTCTAATCTGTTTGGTGTTCTATAAGCCTCTTGGATTTTTATTGGCATCTCTTTTTTCAGGTTTGGGAAGTTTTCCTCAATGATTTTGTTGAAGATATTTCCTGGACCTTGGAGTCGGGAGTCCTCTCTTTCCTCTATACCTATAATTCTTAGGTTCCGTCTTTTCATTGAGTCCTTGATTTCTTGGATGTTGTGGGTGAGAGATTTTTTAGCCTTCTCACTTTCTTTGGATGTTGTACTGATTTCTTCCACTGAATCTTCCATGCCTGAGATCCTGTCTTCCATCTCTTGCATCCTATTGTTGATACTCACATTTGTAGTTCCTGTTCTCTTCCCTTGGTTCTCCACTTCCTGTCTTAACTCTGACTGTGTTTTCTTTATTGTTTCTATTTCTATTTTCATGTCTTGTATGGTTTTGTTCGTTTTTTACATTTCCTTCTCCAGCTTGCTTGTTTTTGTATGAAAATCTTTCATTGCTTTTTCCTTTTCCAGTTCAAGCTCTGTCACCTTGGCTTGGAGCTCTTTAATGATGTTGTTCCTTGTTTTGACTTGTAGATTGTGGCTTCTTTGAATTCCTTCATAGATTTAAGTTCTTCTTGCAGGGACTCTATCAGTTTCCATAATGCAGAATTGTCAACTTTTTCATGTGTTTCTGTTGGTGTGTGGTCATCCGAATTGGATGAGCTAGGATGATTCTGCTTTGTTGGAGTCATATTTCCTTGATTTCTATTTTTTTTTTGACCTTTGGCCATTGGATGCGTTTAGCTGTCTGTTTTCTGTGCTTGAAACCACAGTGGATGATTTGGTGCAGGGGACGAGTTACTTGGCTATCTGTTGTTGCTTACAGGGGGATTTCAGGGTCACTGTGGTTTTATTCGCCTGAGGCACTGTGAGCTGGTGCAGCCTATTCCCAGGTTGTGAGTAATGGACCAGGATTGTTTCACTGCTCCCAATTCAGACTTCCCTATGTTGCACTCTGAGTTATCTGCCTGTAATGGTTCTGATCGTATGGGCCTGTTTGCCCAGGCAGATTCTGTGGGCTTTGTTTGTCATCATGGAGGCTGACAGGGTCTGGCTCCACACCAAATATGTCTGGATTTTCCAGAATACAGCTATGGTCCCTATTTCTGGTTTCTCTCTAGGCTTCTCGCCACAGGGCTGGCCTCTGTGCCTGATTCCCTTCCTGTCTGCACTGCCGCTGGTCCCCCTCCCTGGCTGCTAGGCCGTGGGTACCCCAAGTCCCGGATCCTCCAGCCGCCTGAGTGGTCCTCTTGCCCCAGCAGCTCAGCCGTGGGTGCACGGATCCCTGGCCCCTCCCACTCCTGTCTCTCTCCCCAGACGACCTGCAGTGGGTTTGCGGGGATTTGTCCCTGCCAGCCGGGCTCCCTCCACAGCTGCGCTGCCGTAAGTGTGCAGGATTCGGCCCCTCCCGCCCGCCTTTGTGTTCCCAGCTTCCCGTGCTCTCTTAGAACCTCTGCCCTCCGCTTCACGAGCAGCTGCAGACCACCCGCTGAGCCCCCTGTTTGTTCCTTGCTAAGCCTTCCACTATCTCGCAAAGTTTTTTAAGTGGGTATAAGTTCTACCTGAGGTGTGGGGAGCCCAATAGGCCAGTGATCTATGGCCAAGTGGACCCTGATTCTGCCTGCTGTAAGTTGGGATCGATCTTACTGGCGCCTCTCCAAATGGGAGTTCCCGAATCCCGGGTTTAGTGGCTTCAGTGTCTGCGAGAGATGGGGAGAGAGCCTTGCCCTGGGACTTTTAACAGTCCATTGGCAGCTGTGAGTGTTCCAGGGGGGTCTAGCCCCTCCGGTTTTTGCACAGTGCCCAATAACTCTGTGTTTTTTATGGCTCTTTTTTCCCCCCGCGTTCAAAATGCGTCAGTGTAGGTCACCGCCATCTTGGCCCTGGGAGTCTGTTTCTTAATTCTACCACACAGACCTAAATGTTGATGTCTTGTAATTGTATATAGAGAGTTGTAGATTTAACTCTAACTCAAGTCATTGAAGTCAATAAAATATGAAACATGACTCTCTCATTATGGAACTACTGTTGCATATACATGCTACCTATAAAATATATAACCATGCAAACTTGTACAGCCCATTTAGAAATCAATCTGGTGATATCTCAGAAAATTAGGAATATTTCTACCTCCAGACCCAGCCATGCCCCTCCTGGGTATACATCCAAATGTTTTTCCACCAAACCACAAGGAGACCTTCTCATCTATGTTCATAGCAGCTTTATTTATAATAGCCAGAAAATGGAAACAATCCCAATGTCCTTCAACCGAAGAATGGAAAAACAAACAAAAACAAACAAACAAAATTGTGGTACACTTATACAATGGAATACTACGCAGCTATCAAAAACAAGGAAATCATGCGATTTGCAGCCACATGGATGAAACTAGAAAATCTCATCCTGGGTGAGCTAACCCAATCCCAGAAAAATACAAATGGCATTTGCTCATTTATAACTGGGTATTAACCAAATAGTATGGGGATAAACATCGTACAAAACATAGGCCCAAAAAGACAGGAACCTTTCATAACTATCCTATGAGAGAACTCACCCAGCAGTGGATCGAAATGATGCAGAAACACACAGAAAAACATTAGGTGGTACTCTGGGAGTCATGTATAAGAGAGGTAGGAGGAGTAGAGTGTAACAATATTTTTATTTATCACACGTATATTTATTAATACTTAACAAACACTTATAAACTACCTAAATCCTAAAACCTAAACCTTAATTCTAAAATCTATAAACTGTCAAAAAATATCTTAAAACATAAAACACTCTAATACTTAAAAAAAAACAACACTTGACACTATCTTAAGTTTCTTTCTTTCTTTTTTCTTTTTTTTTTTTTTTGATTTTTTGACACAGGGTTTCTCTGTGTAGCCCTGGCTGTCCTATACTCACTAGTAGACCAGGCTAGCCTTGAACTCACAGAGATCCACCTGCCTCTGCCTCCCAAGTGCTGGGATTAAAGGTTAAAGGCGTGGGCATGGCTATCTTAAATTTCTTAATGGGATATTAACACTTAGTGTAGGTCTATATGGATGGCTGATTTGTGTCTATTCCAACAGGTCTTTCAATCTTAAAGTCTGTGACCCTTATTCATCAGTTTTTAAAGAAAGTTTATAAAATTAATTGTTCTGACCACTGATGTGAGGCAGTCTTTTCAATCAGCCAAGAATTGCCTCCATGGTCTCAGGCCCAATTATTTTTTAGTCCAAAAGCTTATGCAAACCACTTCCAATTGGTTGTTGTGCTCAAAGTTCTGGTGCTCTGGAGCTCCAAGGGAGATGATTCCAAAGGACTCTGCCTCACCAAATCTATTACAGGTTTTTGTATTGGATTGCCGCAGTCCACCTCTGCTGATGGTGCTATGCCTTTCAGCAGTGTGGACTCCCAGCAAGAGAGCACAAGACGGCCCCAGACAGCAGCATGTGGTCTCTCAGTGGGTTCTTTGAAGAGGGATCACAAGACTAAGTGTTCACTGTTTTAAACCTCCACTTGTGTCATGATGATCCTAGAGAGATTTCCAGCAGAGATTTTCACGCGTTTTTCAAGACACACTCCTACAAGAGTGCGTCAGTGTTGATGTCATCTGTATGGCTTGTTAGATTTCTTAGCAAAGCTCCTTCAACAGGGCATCTGGCTCCTCCCAGATCACCTGTAAAGAATGCCAAACTCTTCCCTAAGTCCTTAGATGGTAATCTAAACTGTCTTTTTTACTTGGTCCTATCAGAGTAGAGGGATCTGGAGGGGACAGGAATTCCTCATGAAGATCAACAGAACCAACTAACCTAGGCCCCTAGAGGCTTACAGAGACTGAAACAACAACAACAACAACAACAACAACACACACACATATACTGTTTGTATATATGTGTATGTGTATATGTATGTATATGCATATATGTGTGCATACTAGACCTAGGCCCCCAACACACACACACACACACACACACACACACACACACACACACACACA